>OVAX01000220.1:0-39178 GCA_900406405.1 Lepidium africanum | reverse complement strand
GGTGGGGGGGGGGGGGAGGGGGTAGTATCTCTCTTTATACAGTCTCCCAAGCAGGGATGTTACGTAAGAGAGTAGTCTCCAGGCTTGCTTGCTTGGCGAGCAAAGCCTGATTAAAGTCTCCTATATCTTTAAAACCATGACCACCCTCTTGTTTAGATTGACACAATTTCTTTCATAAAATACAATGTATTTTCTTCTTATCTTCATTACTGTTCCACAAGAATTTGGTAATGGCTCCTGTAATCTTTTTACATTGATGTTTTGTGAGTTTGAAACAAGACATTTCAAATAGGGAGAGAGCTGATGCAAATGATTAGATGAGATTTTCCTTTCCCCCTAAAGATAAGGTATTCTCATACCATATCGATAGTGTTTTTAGAGCCGGTGTATCACAAAACTCAATAACTCACGTTTTGATCCACTTAGTCTCTTCATTATCGGACCCAATTTATCACTGAATGTGACTGCAGACTTCTTAAATTTTATCTCCTGTCCCAAGGCATCCCAATACAGTTTTAGGAAGCAAGGATCTCTGCACTTTCCTAAAGATTTGCTTTACACATAAAGATGCTATCATTCACTAATATAAGCTGTTGAATGGCTGGACACTGTTTCGTAATTCTGATGCTTGTGATTCGTCTTTTGGTTTCAGCGTGTTTCATTACATGTATTAAGGCCTCCGCACAAAGATAAAAGGGGATAGAGGGTCTACGTGTCTTAAGCCCCAATCCAGTTTAATAAAACCGTGTGAAAAATCATTTAAAACCACCAAATACATAACATATGTGATACTTTCCTTCATCTACCTGCACCATACTCCATTAAAAACCTATTCTCTCAAAAAGATGCTCCAAAAATCTCCACTCAACCCAGTCGTATGTCTTCGACATGTCAGTTTTGTTAACCCTATAGTCCTTATCGCACCTTTGATTTTTCTTTAGAGCATGGATTAGCTCGTGTGCGATTAAGATGTCATCAGAGATCAATTTACCCGCCACAAAGGCGTCTTGTGTATATGATCTTAGACCTGGTAGCCAATTCTTTAGTCTCGTACTCAGAATGCGTGATGCCACTTTATATGCTACCGAACAAAGGCTAATCGGGCGGAGATCAGTCATTTTCTGAGGGTTATTCACCTTTGGAATAACACATATTTGCGTAAATTTCCAGCCATCTGGAATTTGCTTGTAACAAAAAATCTCTTAACTTCCTGAATAACTTGGTCTCCAATGATGTCCCGATGAGCTTGAAAGAAATGCCTAGTCATACCATCGGCACTTGGAGCTTTATCTCCTTGTATCCCAAACGCAGCCTCACGTATCTCCTCATTGCTCACATCTCTTGTGAGGGCGAGGTTCATCTCATCTGACACGCGAGGCGCCATACCGTTGAGTAGCTCCACAGCATACTCTGAATCAGATGAGCTAAATAATTTACGGAAATATTATATTGCAACTTTTTCTTTAAAGCCTTCTGTGAGCTGTTCAAAACATTCATCATTCACTAGCAAATGGATCATATTTTGTAGCCTTCTCCGTTTTACACTTCATGGAAGAATTTAGTATTGCGATCCCCTTCCTTTAACCACTTCTCCCTACTCTATTGCTTCCAATACACCTCTTCTTCTCTATATTTTTTAGCCAATTGCTCTTTTGTGTCTTTCATTAGCTACAAATTTGGATTTTGCTTTGATCCTTCTTGTTCCAACACTTGAATCAGTTTCATAATATTTTTTTTAAGAGTTATAGTTGCTAATTCTCTTCCACTTAGATAACGCCAATCTACATTTGCCAATTTTGCTCATTAGAGAGTTATCCATACTCTCGTTTGACGCAGTCCAAGTATTTTGAATTTTCTCCCTATAGCCAGGTTTGTGGATCCATCTCTTATCAAACAAAAATTGTCCTCTCTGAATGGAATCACCAGGCGTAAAATTGAGCAACAAAAGACGATGGTCCGAGCCAACCCAGTCCATGATCAAGCCATTAACCGTATGTAAAGCTTTAAACCATTCCATATTTCCAAGAGCCCTAACAAGTCTACTTTGTATATATGATCCGTGTCTAACACCTGCCCATGAAAATTGGTTGCCTCCACACGAGACCTCACGAAGCGAACAATTAGAGATCATATGACAAAATGGAAAGAAAGAGCTCTCCTCTCACTGTGGTCCTCCAAGTTTTTACTAAATTATTATGAATCTCGTTCATATCACCAATCATAAGCCATGCCTCATTCCTGTTGATGCCTATGTCTGTAAGTATATTCCAGATATCTTGCCTTAAAGATCTACTCGACTCACCATATACCAACGACGTGTAGAAAGAAAGTGGTCCAATGCCCACATGAAATCAATAATATTCTTGTTTGATTTTAAGACTGTTAAATTGTAGGTTGATTACCAAAGTAAAGCGAGTCCACCGCTCAAGCCTATTGGATCTACAATACAAGCACAATCATAACTTAACAAATTCTGAATTCTTTTAACAAAGCTTGTTGGAGTTTTTTGTCTCCATGAAAAACACAAAATCCAGGAAATGGTCACGTCGTATCTCATGTAAGATTTGAATTGTTAAGGGGTTTCCCTACCTTGACAATTCCAACTGATTATACTCATTCGTGCGTCGGCCAATCCTCACTTGGACCCGCCTTAGAGTTGCTTCTTTTTATCGTTTTCTTGGTTGTGATTTCAACATCTTCCACAATTGCCTTCCTCTTCGCTGTCAAATCCTTCTCCACCAGTAACTGATGTTTTTCTCTATAAACCATGTACAAGTTTCTTCTTATTATGTTGTCTCTCCCACTTGTTCGGCCTTTTGCAGAAACGATGTGCCTGAGAATTGAACCCGTATGAGCTAGCTTTGAAAGCACTACCTTTCAAAATCGTTGGTTCAAGTCTCCTCATTGTCTTTGGATGATCACTGTAACGCACAATGCTTAGTATTATCTATGTGGTATAATAGTTTACAAAACAATTAATTTTATGAAATTGGTCATTGTGTTACATTATGGCCGATAATAAATTCTGAAATGTTCACATCTCAAACTCATATCGTGCCCACATCTCATATACATTTCATCTCTATGGAGTAATTAATATTGTTCTTGAAGTAATAAATAATGTTTGAACCGGGTCTAGCACAAGGAGCTAAATCCGAGATTCTGAATAAAAAGAGGGAAGATTGGGCAAGGATTCTTGAGAGCTTTGAAGAAAAGAAGTGTATAGCGAAGAAGAAGATGATTGTCAAGTTCAGTTTTATTGCTCAATGTGTGATGACAAAAAGCGGATTTTTTTTTGAAGGACCCATTCCTCTATTTGTAGACCATAGAGGCGGTTACAAAGTAGATTGAATAAAGAAAAATATACAAATTTCTAGATAAGATCGTACCTATAAGATTCTTGCTAGATTTTAAGAAATTTTCCATGTCGGAATGGGAAAATTTCCATTTCTTTGTTTGCAGATGTGTCGCCCGACTTCCTTCAAGCTTTAGTGTGCTTTCGAGAAGGAATTTTTCCGAGTTGAGATTTTGATATACTTGTCGAGTTCAATACTTAGAATTTTGCCCATTGTTTTCCATGGACCGAAGTAGGATCTCGGATCCACATCTAACAATTGTTCCCCCATACTCGGAAAACTATAGTCGAGTTTCCGAGTCAGAAAGTTTCTCCGCTTCTAGAATCTTTGGTCCACATGTCATTCTGCGATTGGGTTACTAAGGAGGTTTCCTTAGTTTCCATGAGTCATCATTTCGCGCCGATTTTCCTTCCGCTACTTTTCTATAAATACCTTCCAATTTTTTTACTTTTTACTTTTGTCCGAGATTAAAGAGGTAACTTCCCTCTCTTCTTTTTCTCTCTACTTCAATTTCCGAGTTGCTTTACTTCTTTTTTTATAAACTATCATCATGGAGAGGGATATATCTGAATATAGTTCTGAAAATTCTGATTCCGGTTTTGATTCTTTTTCAGCTTCCAGTATTAGTAGGACCCAGAAATATGTAGATATGTATTTTTCAAATAGTCCATTTAGCGTTTAGGTGATTGGTACGATGAACTCGATGTCGGGCCATCGGTCATCAATTCGAAGAGATTAGAAAAACTCTACGCTTTGTGTCCCAAGATGGAACATGTTGATATTAAACTTCCTAATTCCAATGCCCAACCTTGGACTCCTCCAGAGGGATATGTCACCTCAACTCGGTTGTTTGAGGATAGGACCAATTTTTGTGAAGTCAAGGCCTCGAAAGGGACATTATTTGCCAAGGCTAAGACTGGCCTTCGGTTTTTTGACGATCTGAATTCTAAAGTTACCGATTGGAAAAATCAGTACTTTTTCATTCGTCCTGAAGATGTTTTTTGTCCACAGAGACCTCTAGAGTTTCATACTTCCTGGGCCAGAACACCTGGTAAATTTATAGGAATGATGATGTTTTGCTTTTACTTATCTTCCGGACGTTTACATTTACCTCTTTTGTTTTGCAGTTAATCATCCGTCTGCACCTGTTCGTCTTTGTCTTCCCAAACACCAGCAATTGTTGGGCAAAATTTTCAGTGTTCCTCGGCTTAATTGGAAGTTTTTACCGGACGATCTTCTCAAGTAAACTGCTTCTCGCTATCCAAGGGGTAAATCGTTGGCTATTCTATTTTCTGAATATGCATTTGTAGTCTTAAATTGATGTCTGATTGTTATTCATTTTTTCAGGAGTTCCTCAAGCCGACATGGGGCTTGACGACTTCACTATGCACAATGTTTTCGGTGGTCTAGATGCCATTTTTAGAGACGTCTCAACTTTCCCTGCTGAAGTCGATACTCTCCCACCTATTGACTCTATCCTAGAAAAGGACTCGGCTACTGCAGTGCAGCCAACTGTTGTTTCCGAGACTCTTGTTATTGATTAGGAGTCTCAAGAAGTTGAAATTCTGGCCCCTGAGGCTAAGGCTGATCTTCCCGAGAAGGTTAGTAAGGGTTCCATGGGTTCCCCGTCTTCCAAGAAGAAGATGATGAAAACCCTTGTTAAAGTTTGGTATCTAGAATCCCCAGTGTCTCCATCTGGTTCCTTAAGTCGGAAGAAGAAGACCAAGAAGAAAAAGTCGGTAGCTGATCCTGCCGCTAAAGGTAACATTTCTTGCAAAATCCCTTTTGCTAAGTGTTTAGGTGACGAGGTGATTAGTCGCTGTTTGGTGATACCATGACACGCCGCTGCTCTTGAGGTTGCTCAGAAAACGACAAACAAACGCAAGGACCCTCTTTCTCCTGCCGAAGCCCCCTTCAACAAGAGGAGCAAAGCTTTTGGGGACTTCCATTTCAAATACGCTTTTGAAGAGTCGACACTGATTAAGGACTGCGAGATGGAAGGGGCCGACTTGGTGTGCTTCCTTAGAGACACTGTTGATTCTCTTCCTCCTATCTCCGAGTGCTCAACCAGAAAGAGTATATTGCTATGGCAAAATCGACGTTCTCGGTTAGTCTTTAGTACTTTTTTCTGTTTTATCCGACTTGGTTTATTTCTAATTTTTTGCTTTTGCTTCCTTTCTTTTTCAGATGATTGCCCAGATGAACTGGGTTCTTTTCGGAGAGGGGAAAGCGATGGGTGCTGAGGCCAAGAATGCCTGTCGGTTGAATGAGATGTTGGAGCAATTGGAAAAATCTCACCAGGAGGTGGCGGAGGCTAGATCTTCTTTGGTGGCGTTTCAGACTAATCTAACTCGGGTAACATTCGAGTTAGAGGTGGAGCGCTTGAAATCCCTAAAGTATAAAAAGGAGATCTCTACTCTTAAGGATGCTTCAAGGTCTGTTACCGAGTTCCGAGACACTGCTTTCCGGGTGGTAGAGAAGCAAAAAGTCGCCATCTCCTCTCTTCAGGATGGCATATGCGCTTTTAAAGGTAAAACTAAGTATTTTCAATTTTTCATATGTTTGAAGTGCTGACGAGTTTTCTTTTGTTTCAGGTTCCTGGGCTGATCGCCTCAAAAGGATCTCGGATCGTTGCAACTTCCTTGATACAAGCTTGACCAACCGCTTGGGTTATGCTCATATGTGTGGCTATGACCATCTCTTGCAGCACTTATTGAGTAAGAAGAACCCTGTTGATGTTGAGATTATCTCTTTCGGAGCTTCCGGTCTTGCTTTGACTAAGGCCTTTTTCGAGAAGGAGTTGTCAAGGGTCTTCATCTGGATGACTTGGTTATGCTGACTTTCGAGTTCTGTGAATCTCCCAATCTAGAGGAAGCCGCTCTGGCTTGGAACGAGGTGCTTGCATTTAGGTCGGATCTGAATGAGGTAGTTGGAAAATCTATTCAAAGCTATGCTTTATCTTTTTGTGCGAATTTGATCCCGTATTTGCAAGAACTTAGTCTCGGCTAAATGTGAGAATTAGATCTTGTGCTCGTTTGCAAGAATTTGACCTCATCTTTTTGGGGATTAGGGTGAAACCTTTTTTTTTTTTTTTTGCAAACCAGAAATGGGAACTTATAAAAAATTTATTTAGTTTTAGCTGCACCCGAAGGATAGCTACGTACCCCACAGGGATCAAGCCAAGACGTAGTTTTGATTCCATAATTAATTAGATGAGGATGTCTCAAGTAACGCATCTAAATCACCGAGTTGGCGTATCTTCAGTAGTAATATCGCTTCAAGTTGATGGAGTTTCAACTTCGCAGAATCATCTCTCCTTACATAGTCACGATCTTGTAGACTCTTGGTTTTACAATTTCGCAGATGATATATGACCCTTCCCAGTTGGCACCGAGTTTACATACGTTAAGTTTAGCCGTGTTTTCAAACACCTTCCGTAGTACTAGATCTCCTAGTGCAAAGTGTCTTCCATGAACTTTCTTATTGTAGTACTTTGCAGCTTGTTGTTGATAGTTCTGTACTCGGAGAAGTGCTTCGTTGCGTTCTTCCTCCAAGTCGTCGATGCTAGTTTCCATTGCTTCATTTTTTGAATTTTTGTCTTCGAGAAAGTGTTATTAACACAAATTTGATACCATTACTTCTGTTGGGCCCTTGCTTCCATTCCGTGAGTAAGAGAGAAAGGAGTGCATCCGGTTGAGCGTCTCGGTGTTGTTCGATGTGACCATAACACGCCATCCAACTCGGAAGCCCAATTTCCTTTATTTTCCGAAAGTCTTTTCTTTATACCATCTAAAATTTGTTTGATTGTTGCCTTGGCTTGTCTGTTTCCTTGTGGGTTTTGAGGAGTAGATTTTGCTCACGTGGATGTTCCATCTAGAGCAAAAGTTATTGAATTTTGCCTAGATGAATTAAGATATGTTGTCTATTACAATCTCGTAAGGTAGCCCATGTCGATAGATTATGTTCTTCCACACAAACTTGACTATGTCTCTGTCTTTGATGTGTGAATAAGCCTCTGCTTCGACCCACTTTGAGAAGTAATTCGTCATGATAAGCATGAAGTGTTTTTGCCGAGATGATGGCAGCGGTCCGACTATATCCATTGCCCACCTCATAAACGGATATGGTATAACCGCTGAAGTCAGTTCTTTGGTTGGGGCATGCATGATATGCCCATGTTGTTGACATTTGTCGCACTTGGCTGCGTATTGCGCACAATCCTTTGCCATTGTCGACCAATAATACCCAAGAGTTTGTATTTTGTGTACGAGTGATCTTCCACCACTGTGATTTCCACCAGTTCCATCATGTGTCTTTTTAGTGATTTTGTTGATCTCGTCACCATGGATGTAAATGAGGAGGATTCCGTTTGTACTCCGCCGATACAACTTTCCATCGACTTGGGCATTGAAAGCGGACTTGGCCTTGAGTCAGCAAGCTGCCCATCTATCCTCTACTGTTTCTCCGTCCATAATGTATGCAAGAATCTTGTCTCACCAGTCGATTTTCTGTTCGCTGGACTGTTCAATAACTGGCATCTCGGTGCTGGAGTCATCCACAGTATCAGTAATTTCCGAGACGAGTTCAACATCTCCTTTTGGTAAGCTTATACTCGGTTGGTCTATACTTTCGACTGGTATTATTCGCCTTTGAACGGGATCTGTTGTGGATGCGAGAGTTGCTAAGGCGTCATCTGAAGTGTTCTCAGATCGGGAAATCTTGTTTACTTTGAATTTCAGATCTTTTGTCAAAACTTTGACGACTTTGAAGTATGCTTCCATCCGATTGTTCTTTGTATCATAGCCTCCGTTTAATTGGTTGACTACCACTTGAGAATTGCAATAACATTCAACTTCGGTTGGCCCGATCTCTTTGGCCAGTTTGATCCCTGCGATTAATGCTTCATATTCCGCCTCGTTGTTTGATGCTAGAAATGCAAGTTGGAATGATTGCTCCAAGATTTCTACTATCGGGCTTTCAAGTTGGATTTCGATTCTTGAGCCGTGTTGTGATGATGATCCGTTAACATAAATCTTCCAAGTTTGAAGAACTTTTTCTAACTCTAAGGGGTCCAAGTCTGGGGCTAGCTCAATTAGAAAGTCAGTAAGTACTTGAGATTTTGCACTCATCCTTCCCTTAAACTCGATATCGTATTCACTTAACTCGATGGCCCACTTAGTCCACCTTCTGGTATGGTTTGGACTATGTAGAATCATTCGTAGCAGGTGATTTGTCAACACACTGATAGTGTGAGACTGGAAGTAAGGTCGTAGTTTCCTTGCCGATATCACTACTGCTAACGCAAGTTTCTCCATAGTCGGGTATCTGGTTTCGGCCCCGTCCAAACATTTGCTTGTGTAGAAAATTGGGTGCTGAGTTCCTCTGCCATCTCGAACTTCCACGCTGCTCACTGCTGATGCTGATACTGCAATGTATAAGTATAGTGGCTCTCTGTCTTTAGGTTTCATAAGAATTTCGGAGTCGAAAGATACTCTTTTAACTCGGAAAAGGCATTCTCGCACTTCTCATCCCATTTGAACTCTTTATTTTCCGGCAGCAAGTTGTTGAATGGGAGACACTTATCCGTTGAGCGTGAGATGAATCGATTTAGGCCAATTAGCCTTTGAACCTCTCTTTTGTTCTTCGCAGAAGGTAGTTCTTGGATTCCCTTAATCTGATTTATGTTTGCTTCGATTCTCCTTTGAGTGACTATGTAGCCGAGAAATTCTCTCGAATATACTCCAAATGTGCACTTTGCCGGATTGAGCTTCATCTGATACTCGTTCTAGGTTTGAAAACAACGTGCTAGATGTTCGACGTGATCTTCTGCTTTCAGAGACTTGACAAGCATGTCATCTATGTAAACCTCCATTGTTTGTCCGAGTTGATCGACAATCATTTTGTTGACCAATCGCTTGTAAGTCGCTCTGACATTCTTCAAACCGAATGGCATTACTTTATAGCAGTAAGTTCCTCCATCTGTAATGAACGATGTTTTCTCCATGTCGTCGGGGTGCATCCGAATTTGATTATATCCTAAAAAGGCGTTCATAAATTAAAGGAGTTCGTTTCCAGTAATTGCCTTGACAATTTTGTCGATATTTGGTTGTGGGAAACTATCCTTTTGACAAGCTTTGTTGAGGTCGGTGAAGTCCACACATACTCACCACTTTTTGTTCTTCTTGGGAACGACTACCGGGTTAGCTAACCATTCCGGATATTGGACTTTGACAATTGATCCTGCTTCAGTTAGCTTTTTGACCTTGTCAATTACAGCCTTTGTTCTTTCTGGCCTTAGCTTCTTTCGTTTCTGCTTGATGGGCTTGTAAGTCGGATCAACATTCAATATGTGGCTTGCAATCTTCGGATTGATTCCATGCATACCTTTGGTTGTCCAAGCGAATCTCGTTACATTTTGTTCTAGAAGTTGGATCAACTCGTCCTTGGATCGGCTTACTCAAGTTGATCCCAATACTGACACATTTAGACGGGTCTGTTAGGTCGATATTGAGGAGTTCGACGCCAGATTGGTCTGGTTTTTTGGCACAATATTCACTTCGGTTGTAAGTGTTGTTGAACGGCTTCTTACGAGTTGGGCTATCAGTTTTGCTGACTTGAAAAGCTGCCACCGAGACTGCTTTTCCTCTGCAATTATATTGTTTTGGCTCGTGATATTCTTCTTTCGACTACTTAGCTTTTGAGTCTCGATGAATTTTCTATGTTCTGGCAAGGATTTGCTTCTCCTCTACGTAGTCTACATGCCTTGCTGCTCTACAAAGGGCATCCAAAATCGTAGTGGGCCTATTTACGAAAAGATCTCTTCTCAAGGCTTCATCCGTAACCATTCTAATTCTTAAAGCCTCAATAGCCATGTCATCACTGACTTTTGCTTTAGTCAGAATTTTCCTAAAATCGTCTAAGGTATGACTTTCGGGATTCGTCAAACCCTTGTTTTAAAGACCGCAACTCCGTGGTATAAGTATCTTAATTAATGAATAGGGTGTATTTCTTCATGAACAACTCGGCAAGTTGATTGAAGCTCTCGATCGATCCAGTTGGTAACTTGGTGAACCATACTAGGGCATCGCCAGTTAGGTTCTTCACGAAGAGTTGGCAGTAAGCTGTGTCCACCTGGTCAGGATTGTAAATTGTCCCGTTCATCATGACATTGAAATTGCTAATGAATTCGATTGGATCAGTGGTCCCATCATATGTAGGATACCTTATTCTTGGTCCCCGGTTTACTAAGACCTTTTTTAGTCTTAGTGCAAAATGCGAGTTCTGAGCTTAAGCTAAAATTTGCCCAATCTCTGGTGCCGAGCTGGTAGCTTTATGGAATTGAGACCTCATATCCTCCATCATCATGTATACGACTCCTGCGTCCATTATAATCGATTGCCCTGGTCCGGTCATGTTGATTTGTTATTGACTCGGCATTACTTCAAACAGATTTCTCTGGACGCTAGCCACTTCTCGAGAGTTTTCTCGATTCTCCTTCTGAGTTTGAATAGAGTTCAAAGATGATCCGAGAGTTGGATCAGTGTTTTCTTTGAGGTTAAGGTCCCTCATTCCGGGTGAGTTGATGGTTACTTCGTCTTCAACCATCCTTTGTTTCGCATTCACTCCTTGTTCCTGTGTAAAGAATTCCTTCGATGTCTTCCCCACAGACGGCGCCAACTGTTCGAACAGGTGATATGTTTGCATTTTAACCCATTTTAAGTTCATTAATCATCCAAATTTGCATCCATATTCCTTGCATATGTCCCATATTAGAGTCTTTTAGGTCTGCATTACATACTTTGCATTTGCATTTGCCTTGGAGTGGTTTCAGGAGCAGTTTGGAGCATTTCAGATCAAAGACAAGAGGAGGTTCGGATTGGAAGCAGAACTCGGATTAGAAGAGGCTTGGAATAGGAGAAGAAGATTGACTCACTCTGTCTACTCGCCTGTTACAGGGAGGCCATATTCACAACTTAGAAATACGACTCGCTGCCTCTACTCGTTGGAACTAGCGAGTTAGTGCATGAAGAAGTTTAAATCCAGCCAGACAAAAACCACTCGCTGGAGTGACTCGCCTGTAGCTTTGAGTCACCCATTTCTTTGACTTTTATTTTTCGTGTTGACTAACTTTAGGTCCTATGTAAGGGGGCTATAAATACCCCTTTAGCCCCTAAAAACCCTATCCACATTTTTCACCTCTTTTGGAAAAATCAAACAACCACTTTTTCTCTTGTTCTTAGTTTTATTTGCTTATTTAGTGTAAGATCTTGGGTTATGAGCTGAATCAATGTTTATGGTTGTTGAATGAAAGCTGCTTAGTTTTAAGTGTTGATTCTTTCTATATCTTTATTTTTTATTTCTAGGTTTTTGTTTCTCACCATGCTTAGTGAGTAGATATCTTTAGGGTTAGTGAGGAGATGGGTTAGATCTAAGTTGAATCATGGTAGTCTTTGTTTAGGTTAGGATTGCTCAGATTTTGGTAGATTAGATGTGCTTAATGCTTATCTCAACCTGATCAATTGGAACATCAACTCCAGGAAACAAACACCCACTAAGTGTTTGATAAAATGTCAAGTTTAGTTCTAATCTAGGATTTGCTGCTCCTTGAACAGAGATTGTTGTTTGGAGCAGTAGATTTGCTTGTTACAATCTTTGCTTAATACCAATCTTATTTTGATCACCAAGAGATTTGGTTTTGGTCAATCTCAGATTGAGTTTTCATTATCCATGAGAATAGTTTGATTGCTTGATCTATAGTTGTTGTAGCTCAAAATCAGCCTGTTAGGTTGCTAGATAAGAGTAGATGACCATAATTTTGTTGAAATCGATTACCTCTATCTCCTCATGAACCCTAGTTTTGCATCTTATACCTTTTGTTCATCTTGCTATGTTTTTCTTCCAATTCTCTGTTTTTACATTGCTCTGTTTTAGGTTGCTCTATTTTGATTAGCTCTTGCTTAATATTTCATCTAGAATCGAATCACTTTTGCTTGATAATGGCTTGAACTAGTATCTAATTGCATTATTGACTGCTAAAAATTATCTTGTTGGTTCGATAACCATATATGCTATAAGGATTTGATAATATAGAGGGGTGAAAAGTCTTGTTATCAAATTGGCGCCATTACCAAATCAAGATTTCCTTGTTTACAGTTAGTTTTTATTAGATCATTATGATCAAGTTATGGTATTTTTAGAGTGTTCTGGGTTTTTACATAATTCACTCTCTATTTTTGATACGTTTACAGGCTCACTCGAACCAGTTACTCGCCACCTACAGCGAGTTGTCTGTCACCAATTACCGACTTTACTCGCCACCCACAGCGAGTTGACTGTTTTTGGGCAGATTTTTTGAGTACATGCATACCAGGTCTCAAGGAGATCAGAACCTAGTTTAGTTGGTTGACAATATTCACAGGCATCCACGTTTCTGGGTTGGTAATTAGGTACAAGAGGACGAGATGAATGAGAACACAACACCAGATGGTGCCACCAACACTAATATTGATCCTCCACCATTAGTTAATTCACAACATGCACCACAAGCTCGTCGACCTCGACGTATAGGAGCTGGAGATGCACCTAGCATCCATACTCAGAGGCAAGGCATACATGCTCCAGCGATCCCAAACAATAATTTCGAGATCAAGAGTGGGCTGATCACTATGATTCAAGGCATCAAGTTTCATGGTTTGCCTTCTAAAGACCCATTGGATCATTTGGATGAATTTGAGAGGCCGTGTGGATTAACAAGGATCAATGGAGTTTCAGAGGATGCACTTAAGCTAAGGTTTTTTCCCTTCTCACTTGGGGATAAAGCACATCTATGGGAGAAACACTTACCACAGGGACTCATCACTAATTGGGCTGATTGCAAGAGGGTCTTCTTTGCCAAATTCTTTCTAGCTCAAGAACTGCAAAGCTAAGGAATTCTATATCCAATTTTGCTCAATCTGGTACTGAATTATTGGCTAAGGCATGGGAGAGATACAAGACTTATCAGTCCCAATGACCACATCATGGACTTTCTGAGGAGTCCATCCTTAGCCAATTCTATCATGGTGTTCATCCTAAGATCAGAATGCTGCTTGACACTGCAAGCAATGACAACTTCTTGAATCAAGAAATTGAAGAGGGTAGAGCGTTGATTGAGAACTTGGCACTTGCTGATGGCCAATATGGAGAAGACTATGGGAGGAATAAGCGATGATCATGTGATTCAGACATGGTTAGCAGGAAGGAGCTGAAGACTTTGAATGATAAGTTGGATAAGCTGCTAATGGTTCATCACAAGCAAGTTCACTTATTGGAGGACGAACAGGTCCAAGAAGGGGAGGATGAGATGGTTGCTGAGATAAGTTTCATGTAGAATCAAGGAGGTCAAAGACAATGGAACAACTATAAGCAGAACAACAACCTCTCATACAGAAGCAACAATGTAGCTAACCCTAAAGATCAAGTATATCCACCCAAAGTTACAAAAGCTTAGATCCCTAAGAACCAATACCATCAGAGCTTCCAGCCAGCACCAGGTGTGACTCAAGCTTCGGCGCCTACATAGCATGATTCACCAGACATTATGGAAATACTTCAGCAAATTCGACAAGGCCAGACTACAAAAGCTGCAGAATTCACCAAGAAGTTTGCAGAGGACCATCAACGGATTGATACTTTACATAATGATTTGAACTGCAAGTTTAAGACTTTGAATGCTAGGCTCAAGTATGTTGAAAGCCAGCAAGCTTCTTCATCAGTGAAGACACTACCAGTAAAAGCGGTTCAGAATCCTAAGGAGTACAGGGTACAATCTATCACCCTCCGAAGTGGTAAAGAGCTCCCCACGCGAGCTGAGACTACCAAAGACACTAAGCACAGTGTGGCTCAAGAAGGGGAGGAGAAAAAAATGGAAAAACAAACTTCAGAAAGCCCACTCGCTGGTGTGACTCACCACCTACAGCGAGTAAAGCTTCCTAGAACTCAGAATTTTCCTGTTCCACTAGCACAAAGTGCACCAGTTTTCTAGCTTTTGGAGAAAGCTAAAGCACCCTTCCCATCTTACCTCAAAAATATAAAGAACATTTTGAGAAACAAATGAAAGAGTTTAAGTTGAAAATACCACTGTTGGATGTGTTTGCTCTAATCCCCTAATACCAAGAAGGTTCACTCAGTTAAAGGTTTAGATATAGAGAGCTATGGGTGTAAAGCTGTTGCTGAAGCCAAGGTAGTGTTGAGAAAGCTAGAGGATCTAGGAACATTCACTTTGCCATGCTTGTTGGGTTATCTTGACTTCGAGAAAGGGTTGTGTGATCTAGGAGCTTCTATAAGCTTGATGTCATTCACTGTCGTTAAGAGGCTGGGTTTCAACAACTATAAGCCTTGCAAGCTGTCTTTAATCCTAGCTGATCGATCCACAAGATCACCACATAGACTGTTGGAGAACCTTCCCATTAAGATAGGACATGTGAAAGTGCCTATAGACTTCATTGTGATAAACATGGATGAGGAACCACATGATCCATTGCTAATGGGTAGACCGTTCTTAGCATCAGTTGGAGTAGTAATAGATGTGAAGAACATGACAATCAAGCTAAATTTGGGTCGTGACATAAGGATGGAGTTTAATCTGAATAGAGAATCAAGGAGGCCAACAATTGAAGGCCAAAGTTTCACTGTGACTGAGCTCAATGGTGGTATTGGAGCTGAGAATGGAGAGGAAGGAACTATGGTTCCTCTCCCAACACCACACTAATCCAAAAAGTGTGAAAAGTCGAGCTTGAGACTCTAAACAAGCTCACTTGGGATGAAGTCTCAAGCATATCCTTTGTATATAGTTTTGCTTTAAGTTTTTATTGCTTTGTTTTTGTTTTTGCTTTATTACGAGTATGCTGCATTTGGATGTGGTTGTGAACATGGTACTCTCAAGATAAGCACTAAAGGAGGCCGAGTTCAACTTCCAACACTTCTAGATATAGCACTCGCTAGACTAGCTCGCTTACCAGGCGAGTCCCAAAGTTTTCAGAACCGAAGGAGATGTGTCACTCGGCCAAACCGGCGAGTGAGGGGTCCGAGGCAAGAGCTGTGATGAGTTTTTGATCCTTTAATTGACTCGACTCGGACCATATGAACCAGTATCCTTTCTGGTGATGAGCTGAGTGAGTGGTTGTATAGGGGACTGGTCTTGGAGCATATCTAATGATCCCCTATTACTAATCCTACTTACTCACTCAAGCACATCACCTAAATTCTTCAGTTTTGTAGCTATGATCACACATCGAACTTTATGCTTTGTCTTGCAGAATGGATTGCTGATTAAATTGATTGAGTATTGGTTGATTCATACTAAACCATATACATATTTCTATGTTTCTTGCTTGAATATCTTTGTCCTCACAGGAAACTAGACCAACAGAGATCGGGACAGTCACTAAACAGTTGTGTGCATCAGCTGGGACTTATTGGGCCAAATGAGCAGTAACTCAGAGCAGCAGCCGAGTAAGGTCAGCGAGTAGGATTTGTCATTGGGCCAGAATTGGAGCTCAGCACACTCACTCGGCTTACAAGCGAACCCACTAGGCGAGTAGGCCCAAATCAAGCTTCTAGAAGGCTGAATGTGATGACTCAACCATGGTGGAGAGTTAACTAGGCGAGTTGGAAGTTAACTTGAGCTTCTAGAAGAGTGAGTTCAAGAATTGAGGCCAAGAACCAACAAGGAGGATATGTGGACGAGATTTGAGTGGTTTTGGAAAGGTAGCACATGGTTTTGAGAGGATGGGACTCACTTTTGGCTCCATTTGGCAGGTTTTGTCCCCCACTCAACTGAGATAAGAAGGAGGCCCGCAGGAAAAGGAAGGAGGCCAAGGCTGCTGCTAAGGCTAGTAAACAAGCTACTGGGAGCTCTAGTCATCCGTTGGATGATGAGTTTGTTTCAGGCAGAGTAGTGGAACCGATCAGAGCCAAAAGAAAGAATGTTTTTCATGACGAAAGTGAGGAGGAAGCACCAGCAGCTCCCGAGCCAAAAATGGTGACACAAGCTGCGACACAACTGCAGCTCCCTAGGACAATTAAGTCAAGCTCTAGTTCATTAATTAGATAATTAAAAGGTGCTTTGAGAGCACATACTAGGAACACTGAGGGGCTGATAATCAAAAAGGGATTAAGTATGTGAAGTGTCAACAAGGAGAGTTATCAAGGTGATGAAGTATCAACAGAGGAAGATATTAACCAGAAACAGTTTCAAAAGGACCTCTATGAGCTCTTCGATAATGGATACTCTGAGGAGGAAGCTCGTGTACAGCTAAAGGAGAAATATGCTGCAAGAAGGCATCGAGTTCAAAAGGAAAAGGCCACTCTAGAAAAGGCATACGAGACATTTAAAATGATGGGTATAAAGGGAACAATCTATTACCACAGACCTATTATGTAAAGGCTCCAAATTGCTAAAGATGTAGATTGGATGTTTGAATGCTGCAGATTGACCAAATTCATGTCCATGGTCTCGAATTCATATAAAGATGCGACGATGCAATTTCTGGTCATTGTTGAAGTCCATGAATACGTTATAAGGCCTGCAGCCTTAATCGAGGGAGATGGACCAGGATATATGGCCTTCAAGGTAAATGGTTAAAACTATAAATTTACCTTCAAGCAATTGGATAAGCTGTTTGGTTTTCACGCTGGAGAGGTAGGCTATCGAGTATAGAGGGTGAAGAACTAGATGATATTTGGAACATGTTGACTGGGAACCCGGTTTTCATCCCATCTAGGAGCAAAGGAACATGAATTAAAAATCCAGCCATTCGCTATGGAAGGAGAGAAATAGCTAATCTCTTCTATTCTAGGCCTTCGACATCACCGCTTGATGCAAGCGTTTTTGGAGGCAAACAACAATTACATTTATAAATCAACAAACGCTTCACAACATGTCATTGCTAGCATTTGAGGTTCGAACCCAAGAGAATCTAGAATTGGCAACAATAGGACTATGAGAACTTTGATCTAAGCTATAGCATTAGGTGAGGTTATTGGAACTAAAAGAATACAAGCAAATAAACACAAGCAAAGCGAATCAAACAAGAAGCAAGAATAAAGTAATGACAAACACAATGAGCAACCACAAAAGCAAAATAAACACTAGNAAACACAATGAGCAACCACAAAAGCACAATAAACACTAATAACCTAAATAAGAACAAAAGACTAGCAAGCATTAGGCTAATGGATAGGAAATTGATCAAGAGAATGGCAATCAAATCAAATGCAATAAGTCTAATTAAGAACCATTCTAGGGCATGAGTCACATATCACCTAGACTAACCCACTCTCATGGCATTAGCCTTTATCTTAAACTATGGACCAAGCTAAACTCTCATTTGTCAATCCAAAGTCTAAGAAGCATTAACAAACTAGCTCACTAAGACCACTAATCCCCAAAGCATCATCTGTCGAAGGCTATGGAAGAAAAGCCCACAAAAGAGTCTTTCGGGAATTTCATCAAACACATCTCGGGCGATGATCTTCCTAGCTTCTATCTTTGAGTGGCCAGCTCAAATTTAGCATTAAACACACTCTAAGTGAAGGAATCACAAGATTTATCAACCTAAACACAAGATTCAACCATCCAACTCATACATCTACCTAACCATCAACCTAACAATCACTACTCTTTCATTCCAAAACTAAGAACAAGCAAGCAAAATGAAATGACTAAAAGCATAAACATAATTAAAGAGGAAAAATAAAGAAATCGAAATTATGAAATGGGTGAAGATGATCCTAAGATCATCTTCCCCTTTTTGCCTCCAAGAACACTCAAAATCTCTCTAGAAACTAAGCTTGACTCCAAAAATGAAATAAGAGTTAGGTGGATTTTTTGTTTATCACAAAAATTAAGTATTTATAAGGAGAAAATTAGGGCAACAAGCCCAAAAATGGCCCAAAACGATTGGGTCCGGGTAGACCCGTGACAAACCGGGTCAAACCAATCAAAAGTCACCAAGTGTGAGTGATTTTAGCTGATCCTCGGGTAAGGTCTTGACCTGTTTTGGTCGAGAGCTGTGCTTCATTCATCTGCTGGAGAGTTCTCATGCTAGGCCTCGACATGTGTGGCTCGTAGTCACATGACATACGTTGAGTAATTTGGTCGTAACTTTCTAACGATTGTCAAAATGCCTTCAAACCACCGCCAAACGAAAGATGACTCTTGTGGCTATCTTGTATCCAAATTTCAGCCAATTATGTTTAGTAGAAGGTCTTCATCCATCATCATCTTTAAGAGTTTTGGAAAGAACCTCGGCTAGGTAAGGTCGCGACCCGGTCGAGAGGTCTTGAGGTCGCGGCTGGAATGGATCGCGGGCAGCTCAAGACTTGTCCTGAGGCTGAAGTTTGCGATCGGGACGAGTCGCGGGACGGATCACGAAGATGCTGCGGGTCCGGTCGAGAGGAGATGTCCTGCGGTCGAGGCCTTGGGACGTGTGGATCGAGAGATCTATCCATGGTTGAGGCTTGCTTCCCGCGGTCGATGCTTGAGTGTCCCGCGGTTGAAGCTTGCTTCCTGCGGTCGCGGCTCGTGCATCCCGCGGTTGCGGCCAGCCTTGTACTTTGACATTTCTTCACTTCCTTTGCTGTTACAAACCTCAAATCCAAGCTTGCTTTATCCTTTAAGCTCAAAATCAATACTCTTTGATGCAAGCTTCCATCCTTGAGCTCCAAACCTCATGATTCAAGTCTCCAATCACCTAAAAAAAAATACCAAAAAACACAAAAATATGCAAATGCACGATCTAATGACTATAATGCACAAACTATACACAAAGTGACTCTAAAATGACATAATGTGCAACTAAAAGAATAAAAATGATGCTAAAATGCAATGGAGAATAGGGTAAGAATCATGCACATCACCGCCGAACCTCGGAGAGATGCAGCTACTGGATATAGTGCTTAAGGAGATTTGTGGTGTAACAACAAGTGGGAGAAGGATTCAGGGAGACGACTCGAACTCTAGCTTATCCTTCGTCCTAGCTAACCACCTTACCAACTACCGAGTCAGAGCAATAACTCAGGCTGAGAGAGGAGCTCATAAAGCTGAGGATGAAGCTCCTAAAGCTATTCACATTGGTGGTGTTGTGGCACATATCCTTAAGGCCTGCAAAGTGGATCTGAGCGAGTTAGTGGTAATCAAGCCAAGGTTTGTGAATGTGGCATATCTAAGGGGAGCTCAATTCTAATGGAAAGCTGAAGAAAACGGCCAGTTGCTGTTCAAGTTTGATCATCCAATCAGAAACAAGGCAATGATGATTTTGCCTTGTCCACAACTGACTTCAATAAGGAGGCTCGAGAATATCGACTTTATCTTTCCATTAAACACCTTAGTCGGTGAGCAGGAACCAGCCTAAGAACCACAGCCATCCTCACCTGAGCACGAGGTTGAAGAAGAACAGCCCGAGGCATACTTCTTTGAAGAATTCGAAGAACCCTGTCAAGGAGTTGCCTCAAAGGAAGCTCACAAACGAATAGGCAAACTGTTGAAGCTGGGAAAATGGTTGGTAAAAAAGGTCAAGGGGTTTGCGAACGAGAAGCAGGAAAAGAAACAAGAAAGGGAACAAACGAGGAGAGAGTTAGAGGAAATCAGAGAAAGATTCAACGGAGAAATCCCGCAAACTCAAACTCTACATTCACCAAGAAGACGCCACTCGGTTTTAGTGGACGAATGGCATACTCCAGCGCCAGCCCCTGCAAGACACTCATCAGCTGAAGGTGCAATTGCTCTTAGAAGGAGGCCTATAAGGCGTAGACACCCTAACTCACCCGACACACTTGCCGTACCGGCGAGTCAGAGCATTCCATAAATGCTCAACTTTAACAACTCGCTCACCCGACTCGCTGGTACTGGCGAGTCCAACTATGCAGACACCATTATGCCATTTTACGTCCAGCCGCTTGATGAAGCACCTCCAGTCCAGACCGTTACTTACACTTTAGAGGAAATGAATGCCTCCACCTCACACTTATTCGACTACATGTGAAGTAACATGCCCCACCACTCTCCATTGTATATACCATTGCATTTTCACTCGTTTATCTGTTTCATGCATATTGTCTAGAATTCCCTTTCAGATTTACTTACACACTAGGGACAGTGTGATTTAAGTTTGGGGGAGGGTTCTAGACTTCATTTCATAGTAGACTCATGCATGCACATATGTTTTATAAAAATCCAAAAAAAAATTTCTGTAAGCATCCTTTCATTCATGCATTCATATAAGGCATAGAAAATCCAAAAAAAAAATGAAAAAAAAATATTATAAATAGAGTGTCATATAGTTGCATATCATGTAGTTTAAGTCTAGATCGCATTGGGAACTGTGATGCTCTTTCCTTGTTTACTGCTGGTTTGATGGTTAGAATCAGTGCCCTTGTCTTAAGTTATTTGATGCATACATTCTGGCTTAAAACTAAAACCGAACCATGCTTGGAATTAACGGAATGAACTGCATATTTTGATTGAAAGTGCTGTGATTCGATGTTGTCCCTTGTTTAAGTGATAACCAGAATATGAATTTGCAATTATCAAGTCTTTGCATCACTTTGGAGTTTATGGATTTCACAAAATATTTAGACTATCCTTCTTCTTCATGACTGCTACCTTGTTAGTCCAAATAGCATCCCACCTTGCTGCATAATTGCCTTATTTCAAACCTTGCCATGTTTGCTGTGTGGTTGTGAGACCCATTTCAGAATAGCTTAGCATAAAGTGTTAGATGAGATCCGACAAGAGCATGTCTCTATGTAGATTCTGGTCCATGATTTTTGGACTAGACTAGGACTAGGTGGCTTTGGTTTTGGGTGTGGGATTTGCTTGTGTCTAAGCAGGGAAAGTCATGAGAAGTATGAGTAGAAGAAAGAAAGGTTCCAAAGAGAGAGTTTAAGGAGGAATGGGATTGAAAGTATAAAAGAGTCTAGTAAAGGTTTGGGGAAATTAAAAGAATAAGAAGGTTCTAAGTATGAGAAAAGAAGCAATAAGTCTTGAATAATGAAGAAAAGAGCCTAGAGCTGTAAATGTAAAGCTCCCACACCGCTAGAAGTTTAAAGTAATAAGACCCCCTCCTTAGAATCTCGATTGGAAAAGCATGTGTTTATGACCTTTGATGGCTGGAAAATAAGGAAGCCTCATGATAAAAAGGGTAGATTAGGATCATATTCTGGGTTTAGAACAGCTAGGGTGAATCGTTGGGTGTATAGGACTATCACCTTTAGCATTATGCCAAAGCTTTTTCCATTTTCTGAGTGATCCCTTGTACATTGATTGGCCAAATATTGTAGAGATTACTTTAATCTCTTGAACCTTACCTTAGCTAAATGAACTACTTATTGATGCTTAGACTTGATCCATGGTTCTGAACTTTAATGAATGTTAATAGGGATAGTTGACTTGAATGCATGAGTAGTCAAGGTTGAGTCCATTTGGTTTTGAGATGATCATGGCTAGAGTATTTGAGTATGGCTAATTGTTTGCATCCTAGAACTTTAGACATGGACATTGATTGCTTAACCTTCGAATCAGCATGTTTGGCTCTGAGTTTCCACATAGCACTTTCACATCCTTTTAGATTTTTGCATTTGCTTGAGGCCAAGCAAAATCTAAGTTTGGGGGAGTTGATATATTTGCATTTTAACCCAATTTAAGTACATTAATCATCCAAATTTGCATCCATATTACTTTTCATTTGCATTTGCCTTGAAGTAGTTTTAGGAGCAGTTTGGAGCATTTTCGGATCAAATATAAGAGGGGGTTCGGATTGGAAGCAGAACTCGGATCAGAAGAGGCTTGGAATAGGAGAAGAAGACTGACTCACTCTGTCTACTCACCTGTTACAGCGAGTGAGGCCATATTCACAACTCAGAAATACGACTCGCTGCCTCTACTCGTTGGAACTGGCAAGTTAGTGCCTGAAGAAGTTTAAATCCAGCCAGACAAAAACCACTCACTGAAAAGACTCGCCTGCAGCTTCGAGTCACCCATTTCTTTGACTTTTATTTTCCGCATTGACCAACTTTAGGTCTTATATAGGGGGCTATAAATACCCCTTTAGCCCCCAAAAACCCTATCCACGTTTTTTCACCTCTTTTGGCAAAATCAAACAGTCACCTTTTCTCTTGTTCTTAGTTTTATTTGCTTATTTAGTGTAAGATCTTGGATTATGAGCTGAATCAATGTTTATGGTTGTTGAATGAAAGTTGCTTAGTTTTTACTGCATATTCTCTCTATGTCTTTATTTTTTATTTCTGGGTTTATGTTTCTCACCATGCTTAGTGAGTAGATCTCTTTAGGGTTAGTGAGAAGATGTGTTAGATCAAGTTGAATCATGGTAGTCTCTCTTGTTTAGGTTAGTATTGCTCAGATTTTGGTAGATTATATGTGTGTAATGCTTGTCTCAACCTAATCAATTGGAACATGAACTCAAGGCAACAAACACCCACCAAGTGTTTGATAAAATGCCAAGTTTATTTCTAATCTAGGATTTGCTACTCCTTGAACAGAGATTGTTGTTTGGAACAGTAGATTTATTTGTTATAGTCTTTGCTTAATGCCAATTTGGTTTTGATCACCAAGAGATTTGGTTTTGGTCAATCTCAGATTGAGTTTTCATTATCCATGAGAATGGTTTGATTACTTGATCCATAGTTGCTGTAGCTCAAAATCACCCTGTTAGGTTGCTGGATAAGAGTAGATGACCATGATTTGCTGAAATCGATTACCCATATCTCCTCATGAACCCTAGTTTTGCATCTTATACCTTTTGTTCATCTTGCTCTATTTTTCTTCTAATTCTCTGTTTTTACATTGCTCTGTTTTAAGTTGCTCTGTTTTGATCTAGCTCTTGCTTAATATTTCATCTAGAAGTGAATCACTCTTGCTTGATAATGGCTTGAATTAGTATCTGATTGCATTATTGACTGCTAAACATCATCATGTTGGTTCAATAACCTTATATGCTATAAGGATTTGATAATACCGAGGGGTGAAAAGCCTTGTTATCAACCAGGTCTAGCACAAGGAGCTAAATCTGAGATTCTGATTATAAAGAGGGAAGATTGGGCAAGGATTTTTGAGAGCTTTGAAGAAAAGAAGTGTATAGAGAAGAAGATGATTGCCGAGTTCAGTTTTATTGCTCAATGTGTAATGATAAAAAGCGGATCTCTTTTTGAAGGACCCATTCCTCTATTTATAGACCATAGAGGCGGTTACAACGTAGATTGAATAAAGAAAAATATAGAAAATTTCTAGATAAGATCGTATCTAGAAGATTCTTGCTAGATTTTCAGAAATTTTCCATGTCGGAATAGAAAAATTTTCATTTCTTTGTTTTGTTGGCGTGTCACCCGACTTCCTTTAAGCTTTAGTGCGCTTCCGAGAAGGAATTTTTCCGAGTTGAAATTTTGATATACTTGCCGAGTTCAATACTTAGAATTTTTCCCATTGTTTCCCGTGGACCGAAGTAGGATCTCGGATCCACCTCCAACAAAAAGGATAGCATGAAAAGAAATATTCTAAAGAATAATTTGAAGAAAACTAGTTGTTGAGGTGCTTGTTAGGAAAATTTTACAAATTCTCGACGGTCTTTCGAAAAATAATTTTTTTTTTAAACTTAACTCGATGGATAAGTCATGACGAACTCATCAATATAATGAAGAATCTAGCCTTGAAAGATACATGAAAATATTAATTTCCCTCTAAAATCTAACTCTTAATGGCAGACAGATATTTTTGTCAAAAATTTTCTTGTATAATAAAACTGTCTATTCCTCTTCTCTACCTCTCTCTTCTTTTATTGTCTATTCACTTATAGGAAGTTTTTCTCTTCTCTTATATATACACTAGATATGGACCCGTGCGATGCAGGAGTTTTATGGAAAAAATTAGATGATGTCTCGTACTATGCACAGGTTTAATTTTTATATGTACATTTATTAATTATATGTGTATATATATATATATATTTGATATAGATGTACTAAACATTAATCTATAATTTATAGTGATGATCAGTGTTGTACACGGAATATATATTTTTTTATTGATTGAAATTTTGATGCATTACAATTTTCGTATAAATATTTTTTTGACTCGTGTCATTAAAGTTTTTAGACACATATTCAATTTGTTTTTAGACTTGTATTTAATTAAGGTTCTTGACCCGCATTCATTTACGATTTTAAACCTGTATTCATTTAGAGTTTTAATTTCATATCAATTTTAATGTTACGGTTTAATTATATATAGTGATTAGAAAATTCTTAATCATTATAAAAATATTCAAATAAATCGATTATTAGTAACACATTAAACCAATGAACATCAAATCTTAATTGGTTAGAGATTATTTTTAAACCAACAAAAATCAAATCTTAATTGGTTAGAGATGCATTTTTAAACCAATAAAAATCAAATCTTAATTAGTTAGAGATACTTTTTTAAACCAACAAAAATCAAATCTTAATTTGTTAAAGTTTCATTTTTTTAACAAAAAAAATTCAAATTTTAATTGGTTAGAGACTCATTTTTAAAACAATGAAAATCAAATCTTAATTGGTTAAATTAATCTTTTTAATTGTATATATTTATTGAATTCGAGTTAAAATAAATTATTAGTTTTTAATATAATCTTATCTGAACAAAAAAAATTAATTAGTTAAAACAAATCGACCAATCAAAACAAATCAAGGAATATTTTTCTTGTCAACATTGGATCGACAAGACCCGATCCATAACCTAAAGTCCACCCCTAAAATCTCTTTTGTAAGCTACCATAATGCAGCGGGTATGAATCGAACCTTTGTGCCAAGTCATTAGCTGGATCATCCTAACCACCAGACTGAGAGCAACTCGGCAATCATGTGATTTATAATCTCTATTATATTATTACAAATATATGAAAAATCTTATTGCTATGGTTTTATTATAATAGAGATGATATATACATATATATACACATATTTAAATTTAGATAATATTTAAGAATCTCATAAATTATTAATTTTTGAAGTCCAACTTTATATAATAGGATATCATTGATATGATGTAGATATCAACAAACATTATATGTTAAGTTAACTGTTTAAATTATGGAATTTAAATTGTTAAAGTATGAAAATGTAATTTAGAATTAGGAATGTTATTGAGATTATGAAATTTTTATCCTTTGGGTTGTTGGTTTAGTGAAACGATTATGAAATTTATATTGTATTTTTTTTAAGGATGATATTTATTTTGTAGAGGTTAGGGAATAAAGATTTAATTTGAATTAATTTTTTTTGTTTTCTAATAATATAAGGTGAGGTTAATAAATTCAAAATTAAATATTTATCAAAATTTAAAGCTATAAAACTTAACTTTTATTACTAAGTAGAATCCAGTCAAGTTCATCCAAATTTAGAAATAAAAATAACAATTTTATTATTTTGTTGAATTTATTAGTCAACTCATTATTAAATTTTAGTTGTATATCTTATTATATAAAGTATACTTTCTCAAAGTTACTAATTAATAGGACTGTTCCATGTGTCAAATTTAACAGTCATAAAGTTTTCCGTATCTATATATCAAAAATATAATAAAATATATATTTTTTAAAATATTTATCTCTATCAAGAGTGATTTATCTTTATTCACAAACTTAATACAAAAAAATTGTGAAATAATAATAATCTTATTTTATAAAGTACAATTTCTTAAAGTTACTAATTAACATAATTGTTCCAGGTGTCAAATTTAGCGGTCACAAAGTTTTCCCTATTTATATATCAAAAATATAATTAAATATATTTTTAAAAGATTTTTATCTCTATCAAGAATGATTTATCTTTATTCAAAATCATAATACAAAAAGAATTGTAAAATAATAATAATTAGAAATATTTATCTCTTACTAATTATAAAATAATAATAAATCCTAACTAAAGATAATTGTCAATATTTGTCACAAAAAAGAAGATAATTTTATATATTAAAAAAATATAATTAAAACAAGCGAATTTTTTTTAAAAAAATTGCAAATATTTTTACATTCTTAACAAAATAATCTAATTATATAAAGTTCAATTTCCAAAGTTACTTACGAACAATTCTTTCAGTGTGAAATAAAATAATCAGAAAGTTTTTCGTATTTATATAGAGAAAATAGCCAAAAAAAATATTCAACTTACGCAAAATAGCCAAATTGATATCGAACTTATATATTTAATAAATTAATATTGAACTTACATTGACTGAGCCAATTTAGACACGTTGACTAATGGTGTTACTGTTCACCATTAGAAAAAATAGTAAACTTTCAAAAATGGCCAAATTAATACTGGACTACATATTTTCCAAATTAATATTGAACTTACTATTGACTGAGCCAATTTAGGTATGTTGACTAACACGACATCCGAACAAAAACTAACCCAAAATATCGGGTATCGAGTATGTCCCGTAAAAAAAAAAAAACTTAATATGTCCTCTTTGGTTATACTCATGGGTATATGGTAATACTTAAAATCAAAATGATACCCAAACAGGTATAATAACAAAAATTAACATGATATGTACTTCAAAAAAATGTAGCCTAATGGTAAATAATATATATTCAGTTCAGTTCAGTTTGGTTTCGGGTTCGGGTTTGGTTTTAAAAATTTTTATAAAATGTTATATTTATGACCAACTTATATTTTTATTAATTTTTTGAAAATATAATGTCAATAAAAAAATAATTAATTAATTTTAGTTAAAGATGATGTATTTTTCATGTAGTAAAGGTATATTTCTATATTTTAATTAAAATATTAGTTATGTTTATGAATATCAGTTAATTTTATTTGGTTTCACATAATTCAGGTCTGCCATACTTAGTGCAAGTCAGTCAGAAATTTTAGTAGAGTTATAATTCTACAATATGTATCAATTATTCAGTTTAAAGTGTGATCGTTTGATCTATTCATATGACGAAGGAAATACTTTATATCATAGCAAACAGATTGATCGGAAAGTGCAATGCACGATTGTTGTGAAAATCACGCAAAAACAAACTTGTGGGATCCAGATCAATCGGTCTTATTATTGATCGATTGATCTGTGCTCCACGAGGTTGTTTAAGCGTGATTTTCTGATCAATCGGATTTTGACGATGTGATAGTGTTTTACTATCGTGATGTACATATCGATTGATCCCTGCAGCGATCGAACGATCTATTTGTAGTATGAACGATCGATCTTTTCAAATGAAAAAAACCTAATTTTTCATCATAGCCAACAGATTGATTGGTAAGTTGTTGTGCACAATTTTTTTTGAAAATTACGCTTAAACAAACTTGTGGATCACTCTTTTTACGGATCGATCGATTTGTTATCAACAGGGTTATTTAAGCGTGATTTTTAGATTGATCGATCTTGTAAAGTTTGATCGATTTGATTTTTAAGACGTAAAAGTGTTTTATCGTCATGATGTACAGATTGATCGATAACTGCACAAAACGATCGATATGTACTCCATATATTAGATTTTTTTAGCATGTTGTATTGATTTATTGTTTTGTGTTTTGATCGATCTTTTTTTATATTCCACACACAGTTGTTGGTTTATATCAATAATTTTTTTCTTTTTTGTGTGTAGGGATGTACTGATTTAAATGAAAAGTGTGGAAAAACAGATAAATACGAAGAAAATGATGAGAAAAGTGGCACAATTGACGGATATGAGCAAGATGAGCAAGCTGGTGGCACTATTGAGGGATTTAGTGTAGATCAAGAAAAAGGTAATACACTTGATGGAAGTACATAGTGGAACACTTGAAGATTATGGTGTACATGAGCAACAAAGTTTTACATTTGATATTGACGAAGTGGACAATATATATGGTCCCAACAGCAACAAAGTTTTACACTCTAAAGAATTTTGAGCGTATCAAGGTAGGGCAAGTATATGATAGCAAGGATGACTTACAGCTGAAGTTACGTATGATCACAATTTTTGAGAATTTTGATTATACAACTTGCAAGTCGAGGAAATTATTGCTTGTAGTGCAATGTTATGTTCTTGGTTGTACTTAAATGATACATGCATCAGCACTTCGTGGAACTGTGCAGTTCAAAATAAGAAAATACATAGATGTTCATTCATGTTCTGTTACTGAGAGGTCAGCTCGTCACAGACAAGCTACCCCAAAATGTATTGGAGAGTTGTTTTTGGTAAAATTTGTGAGCATTGGTGTCAGGATTAGACTTTTGCATATAATAGAAGCCATGAAGAATGCGTATGGTATTTCTATTGATTACTGGAAAGCATACCATGCTTTGGTGCATACTCGTGAAATGGTATGTGGCACATGGGAGAGTGGGTATGAGGATTTGCCCATTTATTTGGAAAAATATGTGCTGCTAATCCAGGTACAAGTGCTACCCAATGATTATTCCTGATATTAAGAACACCAAAAATATCATCCACGTCGGTCCTCTAGTTCATCCCTGATGCAGCGTATGCAGGTAATTCACCCTTAGCATATTGAAATGCTCCGTTTAGAAATATGGACACAACTTTTGATTCTAGGAAATCCTTATAACTCTGAGACCAAATAGCAGTGAACAAAGCATCAGTAAAAGCGATTCTCCTACTTCTGAAAGTAATTTGATTCTCCACAAATCTCAAATGCAACAAATTCATCCCGCACTCAATATCCTGTTTTTTTAATAAAAAAACCACAAAATTATTTATGAAATAAGCAACATGATAAAAATTAAAGACATGAACCTACGTACCTTTGTACCTAACCAGTCTTGCGTTGTTCATAAAAGTTTAAACAATTCTTCACCATTGTGGCCGGATCCAATTGGATAGTCTCTGAAGCTTAATATTTATAAGAAAGAATATTTATAAATAAATCAACTATTTGACACAGCACATAGTTATTGAAAAACCAGATCTGTTACCTCTTAAAATTAAGCCAATCATCCAAT
Source organism: Lepidium africanum (assembly GCA_900406405.1). Lineage (NCBI taxonomy): Eukaryota > Viridiplantae > Streptophyta > Magnoliopsida > Brassicales > Brassicaceae > Lepidium > Lepidium africanum. Next base: position 9,829 of record OVAX01000220.1, on the reverse strand, counting down.
GCCGTCATCTTTTGAACATCTACTGGTGAAATGGATCATATTCAACTTTCACTAATGTGTTGTTTCCTTTAGTAGTGATACCCAATGTTTTGAAAGCCGGATCGGACCGGCTGGTCTGGCTGATTGAACCATGATTCCCTATTAAAACCGGTTTGAATGGAATTAAAACCCGAATTTAAGTTAAATCTATAAAACCAGTCAAAAACCGGTAAAACTGGTGCCCCAAGATCAATATTAAAACCCAATTCATTAACAACTTACATTTTTCTTTTTAAAATTTTACTATTATTTTTTTTTCTTTTCATAAAAATCTAAATTTAGAAGTCTTAAAACCAAGATTTACACCATAAAAGTCTGTTTTATCATATTTTCCAGATATTTCGATTATAATTTATAACTAATAGAGATGGTTTTTGTAAATAATGTTTATAAATTACAAATAATATCAATAGATCATTTATATAAATGTATTACTAATATGTATATTTTATATCTTTTATTATGTTTTCAAAACAAAAAATTAAAGTAACTTGAAAGGATTAATTTAAAAAATGACGAAAATAATTTAATAAAATAAATTGATATTTTCTTTCACAAAAAAATATTCATTTAATATTATCAAATTTACTTACTTATTTATTATTTAAAAATTTCAAATGTGTTGTATTATCTTTGTAGAATATCATATTATTCATCTTGTCATATTATATGAAATCCAGAGAGAGAAAAGCAAAAGCGTGAAAATACTTGGACCTTCCTTTGTTGGACCATACAATGTTAGTGAATAGTCTAACAAAGGAAGAGGTCCAAGTTTTTTCAGGCTTTTGCTTTTCTTTCTCTTGATTTCCAGCATCTTCCTCTTTACCCATTGCCTTTAAATTCTTATTTATTTTTTTCTCAGTAAATTTCTCAACATCAGAAGCACTTGGGAAAATTATCTCAACACGCAAAGATTTAGCGGGAGCATCTTTAAAACTTATTTGCGTTGGATAACTTTCAGCCTCAGTGTTCTCATCATCTGACTTAACTGATTTCTGGTAAGCAGTCTTTGTTTCTTGTAATTTAGCAAGAACTTCAAATGTAGGCATATCATCAAAATTCCTATCTTTCGACGTAGGTTCTTCGTAATGCTGCATATACATACAACAACCGTCAAATGTATATACTGTAATTTATACTTTAATTTTAATATTAGTACTTTATATACCTCATTAGTTTTTGACTTCTCATTTAGTTTCTTCACTTCATTCTCGAGAAATTCCATTCTTAACTGCATCCTTTCAAAACATTTCATCTTCTTCCTCACATCTTCTAATTCAGACTCAAGCTCCTTGTTCCTCATTTCTAAAGCTACAACTCTGTCACATAATAAAGTCAATCCGCCTACGTCTACAGATTCATTTTTTCTCTTACCCTTTTTTAACACTTCGGTTTTCTTTTTCTTTTTTTCTCCACTATATTTTCACCTATTTCACCAGCTACTTCCTCTTCTACTAAATTGTCATCAATTTGGTAATTTATCAGGCCCTCCTCAACCCAATTTACATCTCCAAAACCTCCATCTCTCTTTATAGCTTGCAAAAGAACATCAATTTTTCTGTCACTACCATCATTATCCCAAATAGCAGGTTACAAATCGTTGAATTGGTTAATTATGTTACCCTAAAATATGAAACAAATAAATTAACCATTTAAATCAATACATAAAGATTCAATTATAAAACTAAAAACATGAAACATATCTCATTCTCAATGAAAATACTATGGATGCCTATGTTCCTTTTCGCTTTAGTTACATTGTATTTTAGAAGAAGAAGACCGTGAATATTTGATGGCCACCCAATTTTTTCTCCAAGATTAGGTACAACACTGTACACCCATATTTGAAGTGGTTGAATGAACCGATGTATCGTGCATGATGGTGCATCAAAATTTACATCTCTCACTGAATCTATCAATTGCTTGAAAGCAAACCTACCCTATGGATACTTTTCAAATCTGGGCATATCTAAAATCATATGACCTAAAGAAGAGTCAAGCTGCTTCTTATCATCGTAGCTGATGATGACAGATGCAATAGATAAGTATGCAAAATGAGTTTATCCTCTATTGACCAAGAAGCAACCTCTTGGCACACAGCTTTTAAATCATTCTTGCATGGATTTTTTCCTTTGATTTTCAGTTTTTCCCACCATAATTCATACTCTTTTATTCTTACCTCAAGGTCCTTAACATCTAGAAAAGGTGAAAATTCAATGTTGTTATGGCTCAAAACTCTGATAGAGAAAATTGAGCAGGTGTATTGCCAAACAAACACCAAATCTCATGTTTTTTCATACACACAAGTTGTCTTTGAAGAAGATATTCAACGACCTTAGAAGACCATGTAAACTTGTTCTCAATGAAGTTTACTATAACACCAAAAGAAGAGTTTTTGATATTTTTCCACACTTCTACTCCAACCATGTTACAAATATCTTCTAAAAACTCAGTCTTGCTGTTATAATTGATACTTTTTTATGAATTTTGGCTCAGTGGCAAGCGAAAAAGACGTAACCGAAATCCTAAATCATCACTACTTTTTGCCATCATCCTATCAAAACAAGAATGTAATTATAGTTGCATTATAAAACAAAAATTGAAAAAAAAGAAAAAAATATGAGAATAACATAACCATCGTAAACAAAAATGTTGTAAACGCGCAGAATGATCGAGTAAGGATCGATCAATCAATACAAAAACCTAATTTATTTGCTCGTCAGGTAATATAATCGATCAGTACAGTATAGCGACCAACCAAAATCCGTGACAAAGAGATTAAACACGTAAATGTAAGGATCAATCGATCCTTGTTTAGATTGATCGATCTCTACACTTCGAATTTTTTTGTCATCTTTTACTTTATTATGTGGTTTTCTTTTTCTTTTTGAAATAATAAAACAATCATTATTGCAGAATCAAGTGAAAATAACATAAAAGATAAATTTAGGAAAGAAGACATACCAGATACTGCTCTAATCCAATCAATCAACTTCAGAAATCAATCAACTTTAAATAATTATGAAAATAAGGTATAAAACTTTAAAAATCAAGCTGTCTACTAGATCAGTACTGTCTATGATTGAAAACTCTAAATAATGATAACCTAGGAGAAAAATGATTTATAAGGATCATGAGTATTTTGGATATTGCAGTAAAGGAGTTATCTAAGTAATTTTAAAAAATTAGGTTATCTAAATAATTTTGAAAAAGTGGGTTATCTAAATAATTTATTTAAAAAAGGGGTTATACTAGAGAATTTTTTTTTTCTTTTTTTTTAACTATTTAGATAACCTACTTTTTTTAAAAAAAATACCTAATTTGCCATGCACTCTTTAATTGTCTTGTTCACGTTCACTAAAAAAATATTTTCCTGCGTTTTCTTCCTCTTCATAATTTCTCCAGATTCAAATACTCTTATTTGTTTAAAATTCAATTTAGGTTGTGTTACAATTGAAAGTGGTTGATTAATCTGCTGGAGAATCATATTAGATTTCATTTGATTTCGTTTTGATTCTACAATAACCATGGATTTTTTCATTAAGTACTGAGTCAACATTCCCTATTATACTGATCGATTGATTCTAACTAAATTTACATCAAAATATTTCGTGAAATCGTACAGATTGATCTGGTCCCTACGCAGATCAATCGATCCCGACGTCCCTGGAAAACATAATACTTCCAGGGAGGTAAAGAATGATTGATCTCCACAGGGACGAATCGGTCTGTACCACTCTGGAAGTGTTACGTTTTTCTCCAAGTCTCACTTATCACCAATCACTTTTTTCTTGTATACAAATCTGATTAATTTTAGTGAAAACCGATAGTAAATATTATTTAAGAAACTCAATGATATTAAGCATTAGTTGAACATCAAGTTTAAAATCAAAGTTTGTTTTAAGATGAAAGATAATCATACATCTAGAAAGTATTTGATAAAACAACATAGAACGTGTAAACAGAAAATACTCAAAAGTTTCAACTGTGTCTGATGCGTAATTGGTCCACCAAAAAAAAATTCAGACTTGCAGGAAGTCTTCCAAATTTCTGGTAGACTTGTAGGAAACTTGCTGGAAATCTGCTAAAAAACTGGCTGACTTGTAGGAAGTTTGCTAAAAAACTGGCAGACTTGCAGGAAATCTGCCAAAAAACTGGCTGACTTGTATGAAGTCTGCTAAAAAACTGGCAGACTTACCAGAAGTCTACCAAAAATCTGGCAGACTGGTAGGAAATTTGCAAGAAATCTGATAGACTTGCAGAAAGTCTTCCAAAAATTTAGTAGACTTCCTGCAAGTCTGCCTAAAATCATACAGAATTATTAGCTTACTCTGATCTAAACAGAGCATATAAAGTAGATGAACAAAATCTATATGCTGAGCAAAATCTATATGCTGAGCAAAATCTATATGCTGAACAAAACACAAATAAATATCTACTAATTAATATGAAACCTAAAGGAAATATCATCTCTTTATAACAAAATCTTTTGATATTGCTCCTTTGTTTTATAATCGAAAATGTTAGCTTGATGCATGTTTAGAGAATTAAGATTCAGTTCAAGTTCTACAATAGATGCCAAAGTCGCAAGTTCCTTGTTGTTAATCCTTTTGCTGGTGGTCCAATGCTGTATCTTTCTTCATTTCCGTGCTTAACCAATGCTTTCTTGAACTTTGTGATCTACATATTTTAATCAGAGATTCAATTATTGCCAACATTGCTAATATAACATTCAAAATGTTTTTGATCATCCCAATTTCTAATGATATAACATCCAGCTTTTATAATAACTACAACATATTTAGAGAAATCGAGATCCTCAAACAAAATAAGCTAAATAAGAAAAACTGAATTAAGAAAAAAAAAGACTTATTAGCTTTCTCTAATTTGTTGAGGCAATTCAAATTAGCTTTAAGACTCAATCACTAACCTCTTCATTACCATCCTCAGCACCATCCTCATCATGGAGCTCTGACACTAACTTATCAGATTCCTCATCTTCCTTTGAACCTTCCTACTGAAACCACAGCCGTATCATGATTGGTCATACAACTTTATAGTCATCACTCTATTGATATATGATTCAAATTTTGATTTACCAGTTTCTTGTTGTAGGCTTTCATGGTATCCGCAATTATTTGGTTATCTATAAATAAATACATTAGTAAACATGAATTTGTTTTATCACAATCATTAACACTCACATTGGTTTTCCACGACGTAATTCTATTGGTAAACTATTCCTTTAGTTTCTTGTTTAGATTAAACTGAAGTGGATACAATTAATCGGTGGTTATTGACAATCATATCTTTAACCAAAGGCCAATCTTGGCCATTCAAAGGCATATTCTGTACTAGAAACCAAAATTTCTTCAAACCAGAATAAGTAATTACTTTGGTTAACTCTTTAGGCGATTTGACATAGTTGTCCAAAATTATTGTCAAAATCTCTGATGGAATCGCTGTAAAAAACCGCGAATATCTCCTAGGCTTGCTCTGTGCTCAGGGTGCTCCTCTCATCCATTATAATATAGGCTTGCTCTGTGCTATAGCTGTCTCTCATAAGCTCGTTGATGCCTTTGTTGAATTCAGCCTCCTCATCATGTTCATCTACTGGCATGCCGTCTTCTTCGTTCTTTTTTGGTTCCTCTTCTTCTGAAGATTGCATAGCTATATTTTTCCCTCTATTTCTCACCAAAGGAACTTCTTCTTCACTAGCTGATTGTACAACTCGCCTGTTTACTTGGCGAGTTGGAGCCTGTATCTATTCTTTAGAGCTTTGACTGTTAAGCACTAGCCTTCTCCTCCCCTTCCTGTGTGTTTTCCCTGTGCTAAGATTGGGGCATCTTTCTTCACTAATTTCATCATCTAGCATTGTTCGCTCTCTTTCATAAATGTGCCTTGCTCTACCCTGGTCCTTTCTCACCATTGTATTAGGATTTGAAAAACAGGGCTTGAACTCTCCGCTTTCAACTCGCCGGTACTTTGGTTAGGCTTGAACTCGCCTGTTTCAACTTCAGACTCGCCTCCCTAGCTTAAACTACCCAAACTTGCTGACAAAACTTGAATGAGAGAAAAGGTGCTTCTAGAGAGAGAAGTTGTGTGTTTGAGGTGTGGAGAACCAAATGAGCTACGCACCTTATTTATAGGTGAAAGTGAGAGGTGTTTGGTCTTGGCATGGTAGGGACAACTCGCCACACCACCCTCAAGCTTAGCCACGAATTCTCTGAGCCATTTTTGCACCACTCGTTCAACACACCTAAAGCAGCCACAAGTTTTCTGCTCAATTCTGCACCACACATGTCAACTCGTCGGGCACTGTTCAAGCGAAGTGACATCAACCTTCTAGATGCTTAAAATGGGCTGAAAATTGGCGAGTGCTGTTCATGAAGCCCAAAACTTTAGCTCGATCCATAAGTGCTCAGTGACTGGTCTTTTCTTGTTTGGTCGAGTCCCTGCTCATCAAAGACATAAACACGCAAGAAACTCAAATAGAAGAAAAAGCTTAGTTTGAGCTCGTTAGTTAAAGTTCTGAAATCAAGCCAAAATAGTGAAAAAGAAATGATGATGTCTTTAGGTGAATAAGTAGGATAGAAACAAGGGATTCATTAAAATTGGCTTTCATGATTTTTCCCGTGTGCTATCACTCACTAAACACATCATCCATGAAAATGAGCTAGTTCCAAACTTCAAAAATTAAATGACCAAAATATTTAAACGACATCAAATTGCTTCAGCAGAAATAAAAACTTAACATTTAAAGCAAGGATAATAAAAAGGATAGACATGGGATTGCCTTTCAAGTGTGGTTGTTTTGAGTCTCAAGCTCGACTCTTCACACTGTCAGTTAGTGTGGTGTTTCAAGGGAAACTAGAGTTCCTTTTTTGTCATTCGCAGCCTTTGAATTTTCGTTCAGGCCTATAACTGTGAAACTTTGGCCTTCAATGGTTGCCTTTCTTCAATCTTCACTCAAATTGAACTCCAATTTTTCTATGCCACCCAGATCCAACTCAATTGCTTTGTTCTTCACATCAATGACTGCCCCAACAGACGCTAAGAAAGGTTTTCCCAATAGAATTGGATCTTGAGGCTCTTCATCGATATTTATAACAATAAAATCAGTGGGGATCTCAACGTTGCTTATCCTGATAGGCAAATACTCCAGCAAGCCATGAGGAGAGCGAGTGCTTCTGTCAGCTAGCACTAATGATAGCTTGCTGGGTTTGTAGTTGTTGAATCCCAGCATTTTTGCCAAAGTATAAGGCATTAGGCTTATGGAAGCGCCAAGACCACACAGTCCCTTCTTGAAGTTGAGATGAACCAGCGAACAAGGTAGAGTGAACGTCTTTGGATCCTCTAGTTTCCTTAGCACAACCTTAGCTTCAGCTACAGCTTGACACTCACACCTTTCTATGTCTAGACCTTCAACTGAATGAACCTTAGCTTTCACTACTTCCTTCAAAAGATTTAATACTGCGGAATCAAGGCAAATGCATCAAGCAATGGAATTTTAAGATCGACCTCCCTAATCTGCTTCTCAAAAAGCTCCTTGAATCTCATAGTTTGATCCTTCCTGAGGCGAGTTAGAAAAGGTGCTTGAGGTTTTGCAGTATTTGCCTTAGGCATTGTAGGCTCAGAAGCAGGATGTGCTTCAGCTTCAGGCTCAACTCACCTAGTGGTATAGTGAGTTGGACTGGCGAGTTGGGTAGTGGTTTTCTTCCCAGCTTGTTCATCCTCCCCTTCTTTGTCTTCACTGTCCTTAGTGGCTTTAGGTGCTACAGCTTGAGGTTGAAGTTCTTTACCACCCCTGAGGGTAATTGACTGAGCTGTGTATTCTTTTGGATTCTGAACTGCCTTGGCTGGAAGCTGACCTTGAGTCTTGACAGTAGCAGAGGCTTGTTGGCTTTCGACGTACTTCAAGCGAGCATTTAACATTTCGAACTTGCAATTCAGATCATTGTGTGATGCATCAATTTTCTGTGAACCTCAGTGAATTGCTTGCTGAAGGTCTTAGCTTACTGAGTTTGACCCTCTGTTGAATTGGCTGAATCATCTCCATTATGTCTGAAGGTGCTTTCGTTTCTGAGGTTGAAGCTGGTGCAGGCTTGAAACTCTGATAATATTGCTGCTTGGGAACCCATGCTTTCTATTGTGCAGGCTTAGGAGGATAGATTTGATCTTCTGGGTTAGCTACATTGTTGCTGTGGTAAGATAAATTGTTGTTTTGTTTGTAGTTATTCCATTGTCTTGAACCACCTTGATTTTGCAAGAAGCTAATCTCTTCAATTAACTCGTCCTCCCCTTCTTGAGTTGTATCCTCTTCCACCAGATTCACTTGCCTGTGATGAACTGACAGCAGCTTGTCCAGCTTAACGCTCAAACTCTTCAACTCCTTACTGCTATGTGCTTCAGATGCACCAGACCTTCGCTTAGCTCTATCAAATTCTTCTCCATACTGGCCATCAGTGAGTGCTAGGTTTTCTATCAGCTCTCTACCGTCATCAACATCCTGGTTCAGAAAATTTCCATCGCTAGCCGTGTCTAACAACATCCTCAGCTTAGGTTGAATTCCCCTATAGAATTGACTTAAGATGGTTTCTTCAGAAAAACCATGGTGCGGGCATTGAGACTGATACGTCTTGTAACGCTCCCAAGCTTCAGCTAGAGACTCAGTGCCACTCTGAACAAAATTGGAGATTGAATTTCTCAACTTGGCTGTCCTGGAGGTGGAGAAGAACTTAGCTAGAAATACTCTCTTACAGTCAGCCCAAGGTGTTATGATAGCTTGAGGAAGGTGCTTCTCCCAAATATGAGCCTTATCACTAAGTGAGAATGGGAACAAGTGAAGCTTCAAGGCATCTTCAGTAGGTCATTGATCTGAATCAAATCATGAATTCTCTCAAACTCGTCTAGATGGTCGAGTGGATCCTCAGCTGGCAACCCATGGAATTTGTTGTTCTGCACCATAGTAATCAAGCCACTCTTGATTTCGAAATTGTTGTTTGGAATTGGAAGGGGCCGAATTTCATGCCTCCTAGTGTGAATGTTAGGTGCATCACCTGCTCCGATCGGCCTCATTCTTCTAGATAGAGGCGAGTGTGGAGGAGTAATGTGGGGTTGTTGCTAGTTGCCATCAGTTGAGCTGTCAGGCGTAGTGTTGTTACCATCCATGGCTCTGTGTCCTGTGTTCTGACCCTCTATCTTTTCCCTTTGTTCTCTCAGTACTCATTGAAGCGAATGAATTTAATCTATAGGACTGAGCAAATTCTGGTTTCCTTGAGAACGGGTATGAGGCATCAACGCAGGGAACAAGCTGGAGAGTCTCAACTCACTGTGTATTGGGCAAGTTGGGTAGTGAATAGACCTGAAACACACCTAAGACAGAACAAACAAGTCTGAAGCTCAGGTTAGTAACAAACAAAAGAAAATAAAAACTTGATCCTAGAATGCTTTTGACCCAAAATGTAACAAGCAAACACTTATTTGGAAACAACGCAATTTGATAACAACACTTTTTAAGTCAAGTTATCAAATCTTTATAGTATATAAGGTTGTTGAACCAAAGTGAGCTGCTAGCATTTAGGGTATGGATAGTTATCAAGTTAAAGTCAATTCAGTGATAGTAGTGAATGGAAGTGATTCTGTCACAAGCAACTTAAAAACATAAAAACTAAACAATCAAGAAAAATAGGCAAAGCATGCACTATCTAGCAGAAAACAGGCATGGCCAAAACACATCTAACATAGAAGCAGAAACTAAGTAAAAAATGCAGAAACAGAGTGAACAGGC
>OVAX01000219.1:11426-104144 GCA_900406405.1 Lepidium africanum | reverse complement strand
TAATATTATAAAATTGGTTTAGATACCCAATTGGGTATCTACCATTGCACATGGTCTTAGATAAAATGGGACGTGAGAAAGTACTTACTGAGGATAGATGTTTCTTAGTAGGGTTGAACACCAATTAACAATTGTGTATTTTGTTGAGTCGATAGATTTCACGTTGGATTTATGGAAACAGCTACAAGAAAAATTAATGATAAAATCGGGCAAACTAAGCATGTATCCAAAGTACAGTTGATCATATCTATGAAGGATTTGGTGAAGTACAAATAGTAGTATGTATTAGTGATCATCAATAGTGTATACGTTTTGTCCACATAAGAAAAACAATTTACTTTCTCTCTTTATAATAAAATTCGTTTATGCAAAAAGAAAAAGGAGTAACTAGTTTCTAAATCACATTTTTTTTATATTATATATCAACCGATCGAGTGTACCTAATGGAATGAAGAATCGGAATATAATGCTAAAGAATTAGTGGATTAACGTTTACTTAAAACAATACTTATATGGAAAGAAACAATAAAGTAAAACAATAATAAGCACAAAACAGAACATTTAGAGCAAAACTAAACGAATCTAAATCTCGTGTCCTTGGCGACAGCATCCGATGATCTCCATTATCCACACCTTTCTTACGTATGCAGTACTACCTCCACTTGTTCCCATTTAATTATATTTTATTTATATGTTGGAAAAGTTGCAACTACTCAACTTGAATTATATTTCTTCACATTTTGAGTCATTGTAATACTAATCTGATTGTAATTTACAAACTTAATTATAGTGTCTGGGTTAATGACAAAGGTAAAATTGTGATTAAATAGTATTTCAGCATATACACTTTTTTTTTCTTTTCCTTTTTGTTAAAATTTCCAACATATATATATATATATATATATATATACCCTTTACATTTTACATAATCATGTGCTGATTTTCTAAACTATATAATGTTTTACACACATACAATCAAATCAAAGGCGGACCTAGGTGGTGGAGTGGGGTTCAATTGAACTCCTTTAAAGTTGAAAATTTTCTTTTATATACAATAGTTATGTTTTGTTAAAACCAAACATATGTTCTTTTATTATTTTGATACCCATTAACTAAAATTTATTAACTTTAATCTATTTACAGAAGCCCAAAAAAAAATGATCAAGATTTTGTAATTTTGTAAGAATTTTTTTTTTAATATCACATAAAATACAATATTACCTTATTCAAATAAGGGAATAATTCCCTTATTTGATATTAACATAATTTGTTATATGTATTCAAGTCAATTACAGATGAGACTATGATGAAAAGATTTTAGGATATGAAGAATGATAGGGTGTTGACCAAAAACAAGGAATAAGAAGAATTGTAGGGTAGTTTTGTAACATGTTTTTATCGATTATATTTTTGTGTAGTATATATCACTTATTAATAAGGAACAACATCTATAATGTTTTTATAAAAATATTAGGTAAAGAAAAATTAATGGGTCCGCCAGTGCATACAATGTCAATAGCATGCCATTTGAGACAATAATATTACTTTAAAAAAAGATCTACCTGTGCCAGCCAATTTGATTGAGTTTAAATTGCAAATAAAAAGTGCACATATTTACTAATTATTAAAAGTCATGGCTGGTATAAATACCCACTCAATTCATTTATCTCATAAGATTAATTTTGTGAATTTTCCAAGAAATAGTAATCAGTATTTACCTTATTTATCTCCCGAAAAAAATGGATCAACCAAAGAGGCAGAGAAATCAAATGGTACAAACACAAAGTGTCTTCGCACCATTGAAGAAACTTACAAAAAAACAGACGTCGGAAGAAGAATATAGTGATCCAATAGTATAAATGGCGAACACAGAAGCAGCGACGGTGAACAACAAGCAAATCATATTCCGAGAATATGTGAGTGGATTCCCTAAAGAATCCGAACTTAAGATAACCACAAATACCATCGATCTAAAGCTTCCGGATGGATCCACGTCAGTTCTGGTGAAGAATCTTTACTTGTCTTGTGATCCTTACATGCGCATTTGCATGGGAAAACCTGAACCCTTGTCTTCTTCACTCGTTCCACCCTTCACTATCGGCGAGGTACGAAGGAGAACATTACATATCTATAGATTCATTGTTCCATGTGAATTTTGGTATCAAAATATATAATGTGGTGTGTGCAGCCAATCGTTGGGCTTGGAGTGTCTAAAGTGATAGATTCAGGACATCCAGATTACAAAAAGGGAGATTTACTCTGGGGACTAGTTGGATGGGAGGAGTACAGTGTTATTCATTTATCTCCTTACTCACACTTCAAGATCCAACACACCGATGTTCCATTATCTTACTACACCGGACTTCTTGGTATCTGATCATATATCTCACTCTTTATTAGTTTGGCTTTGACAAAGCATGACTATTTGATGTTTCATTTGTTTAATTCTTTATATATTCAGTACTAGGCATGTCACTATCATCTAGTCTTGGATTAATTGTAATGTGTCATCAGGGTTCCTTCTAACAAAAATGTAAAAATTTGGTTGCATGGCTAACAAATCTAGGAGAAGATCGATTGGTTGTGAGCTTCTAGCTGTATTTACGTTCTGCAATCATTTATTTCCTTTGACTGTTTGTGGGCATTATATTCACGTACGCTTTTGAATGAACGACACAACCTAAACATCGATCATTTGTTAGATATGAGAACAAACATTAAACACAAATTTTAAACTTTATTTTCTTACTTTCATTTGATCCAAACAGGCATGCCCGGTATGACTGCTTATGCTGGATTTTACGAAATTTGTTGTCCTAAAAAGGGAGAAACTGTGTTCGTGTCAGCTGCATCTGGCGCAGTTGGTCAGATCGTCGGACAATTTGCAAAGTTGATGGGTTGTTATGTCGTTGGAAGTGCCGGTAGTAAAGAAAAGGTACTTACTCTCTACATTACTTAATCAAATTTTGATGCACATATCTCAAGAAAGCAATTTTCTCATATTATCACATCTCTAATAATTAGGTTGATCTTCTTAAGACAAAGTTTGGGTTTGATGACGCTTTCAATTACAAGGAAGAGAAGGACCTTAGTGCTGCCTTAAAAAGGTGTTTTCCTAAAGGGATTGACATATATTTTGAGAACGTGGGAGGCAAAATGTTGGATGCAGTGCTCGTAAACATGAATTTGCATGGTCGTATTGCAGTCTGTGGAATGATTTCACAGTATAATTTAGAGGATCCCGAAGGTGTACATAACCTAGCTGTCATTCTTTACAAGAGGATTAAAGTTCAAGGGTTTGGTGTATTTGAATTCTACGACAAATATTCAAAGTTCTTGGAGTTTGTGCTTCCTTACATAAGACAAGGAAAGATAACATACGTTGAGGACATATCCGAAGGTCTCGAGAGTGGTCCTTCTGCTTTGTTAGGACTCTTCCAAGGTAAGAACGTTGGGAAACAACTCTTTGTGGTTGCTCGTGATTGAGACACTTTTTGAGAGTTTATTCCTCACCTTTGCTTTAGTGATGAACTTGGGTTAAACCCCTCAAAGTGGTTAGCCTGTTAAACTTTTTATAGGCCCAAAGGCCTTTTATTTGTCACGCGGTCCAAAAGCCTAATAATGTGAGTTTTTTGAATGTGCCGTTTAAATTTCGGCCTCAAGTTCGATAATATCGTTATGGAGGGAATAATTTTTGTTTCCCGCAACTCAATTCAGCGTAATCCCTCTGTCTCTTTCTCTCCCCATTTCCCTCGCAGCTCTTCAGTCTGATTGTGATCTCCGTTGCGTCACGATTTCTTCTCCAGTGCTGCGATCTCCTGTTCAATGACGAGTCCAATAGCCGTCTTCGAAGACAGAAAGTCTGATGACCTAGAAATCGTCTCCGTCGGAGCTCTCTATAGCGGCTCTTGGGACAAGAAGTACTGGAGTTCATCTAGGGTTTGTTTTTTTCCTGCTATTTTTTCTCTCTTCATTGTTCGATCGCTCTTGTTATTCCTCAAATCTGCGTCACCTATCAGATTTCTTAGAAAATTGAGAAGAATTGTATAATCTGATTGACTTCGAATTAATCATCCTCGAATTAAGCAATGATTCGCTATATATTTAGTGTAGCTTACCAGTTCAGTTTTCACTCTCAGGAACGATGAACAGTAGATTGAGTGGTCTCTTTGATTTTGATTTTTGAACAACTTTAAATTTAAAATTTACGCGCAGTGATACTGCTTAGTACAAAGGCTAGATCCTTATTCCGAGGATGTAGATTGGAATTAAAGAAGATGATCAAACTTGTAATTTGATTGTTTCCATTCTTGAACAACACTAGATCTTCTGGTCCAACTTATGCATATGGATATATGCAGAATTTTGGTTTACTTAGCTTCTTTTTTTCATCAGGGGAAAGATCGTTTCCCTTATCCTGTGGGCTACAAAGCTGCTCGAGCTCACAATGAAAACAAATATTATATGGAGATTGAAGAAGGTGCCAAAGGACCTCTATTTCTGGTATGCTGCTGAATCCATGAAATCTTATATAAAGTTATGCATACTTTCTTACAATGCAGTAAAAGTCTTAATCTATTGATGCAGATTAGATGTTTGACTGAATCATGGACTGGGCCGACCCCAGATATTGCCTGGGAAAAGTTCCAGAAGAGTGGCTTCTCCCACTTAAAATTATGGCATGGAAAACGATTTACATGTAAGATGAGCGGCATGGAGGTATATCTCAGCTTCTTTTTGTTAAATCTTTAGAAAAATATGAGCGGCATGGAGGTAAACGATTTACATCTTGTATGCTATGTAAACAAATCTAATCTACATTAAAATAGATGTTTCAACATCAAACATGCGCCATTCCCTTGCTAAAGTTGTCTGCATGTTATTTAGTTGATTTGGCGAAGCTTTTGAAGAACACTTGTTGGTCACATGATCATTATTTGTACGCTTGACTTGCTTGATGATTAGATCTGCACTTTTAAAGTCCTGGACCATTATAGCATAAGTAGCTTTTATTAATGGATTAAGAAGATACAAATAAGATGTAGGGGTCTATAAGCTGTCTTTTGCCATCACGTGCTTACTTTATTATCCTTGCATTCTGACTTCTGAATTTTTAGTTGATAGATAGGAAAATCAAATACTTGAGATATACCTGCTAGACAAGTCAAATATACTATTTAGCTAAGATGTTTTGCTTTCCAGGCCTTTTTTGGGTGATGGTCACTTGGCTTGTAGTTATTCTGATCCTATATCTCTGTAATCAGGTTAATTTATTACTTGCGGTCTAAGATGGCTTTGATTTTTTTGTGCTACAGTTTTTTGGCTTCAAAAACCCGTTGGTTCAGAGAATGCTCCGGGAACTGGTGACTAATTCCCATGGAATTGTAGAATCTAGCTCCAGTACTAGGGCCTCTAAAATGCTGGTTGATGATGAAAGGCCAGTCATGTTTGGAAATCCAAATTTATTATGTCATCTGGACGTGCAGGTGGCTAGAAAGAAAAGAAGCAGAAAACCTGAAATAATATATAAGAATTCAGTAGATAATCATGACGAAAAAAAGTCAAGGTTCAGTGAGATTTCTAATTCAGCACCCGTGTCGGTCTGTTCAACAAAAGGGGAAGTGGAGACAGTTTGCCTTCAAGTAGCACCGCCAGAGCAGTTGCATTCTATTCATGATTCTAATAAAAATTCATATCTACCATCAGAAAATCCACCACAAGTGAAAGTTTCCAGCCCTATTGAAGAGACAGACCGGCTTCCTGACAGCAGTAAATCAAAGCCATTATCCACATTTTCTGAAGAGGTAATCCATAAAGAACTTGTAGTATGCTTTTCTTGAAAGCTTTCTCTTTCGTTATTTGGCGTAGTAGACTAGTGAAGATGTTTTTCTCCAGTAAAGTTGTTTTGAACAAGAAGATTCTTAAATTTTGTAGCTTCATGGGTTGCAAGAAAAGGAAAACAAACCCAACGATGATATTTTTCTGCATGAGAGCCAAGATATGACTGGTTCCAGTCTTTGTGCACCTGATACCTTGGATATTCTGCGAGGTATTAGCTTTTCATTTTAACTTGTTTGATACCCAAGATGCCAGCTTCTAGTGCTAAGAAGATTGTAATCATTATGGCTGCATCTTTACATGGATTCCTTTTTGTCCAATATTCTTGCAGATAACACTATAAGTTCTGCTCAAAAAACAGAGGATAATACTAGTTGCATGCAAAAAGAAGAATTAACCCTTTCTAATATGGTAGTTGGTGAAGGGGTTGTAGCTGAATCAAATACAGAAGATTCAGCTGACTCCACTTTGAATATGACTTCTAAAAATAATGATTATGATACAGTTGATCAGGGAACTGCCAATTCAATGTTGTCATTTCTACTTCCTCAAGCTATACCACTGTTCAAGAAGGCCTTAAACAAGAAGCCCCCAAAAAATAATCTGTCGGACAACTGCAAAACCAGCCAACTTGATGATGTGTCATTAACTGGTATAGTCAACCCCTAGAATGCCTGAATTATAGTGTGTTTTATATCAAGATTTTTAGCATAAGAACTGGGAATCGTTAACTAATCCTTATTCCATATACTACATAATTCCTCTTCAAATTTTGCAGCTGTGTCACTGTCGATAAGTAAATTTGATGGAGATGATGAGAGTGTGCAAGTTGTTGCTCCAGATTCCAGTCAGGATCTTACAAGTAATGTGGCCATTGCTCCTGACAGTTTTGATGAGTCTAACTTGAATGTTCCTGGAAGTGGTCCTATCATCTCTTCTTCCCGAGAAGCCTATCCAGCGGATCTTTCCAAAATGCCCATAGCCGAGGAACAGGTTGCAATAGTAAATGCAAATCTCTCAGTTTCTGCTTTGGAAACTATTGAGGTCATAAGACCATCTTCACATTATGTCAGTGCTATGATGGAAGAGAATAATCAAGACGAATTTGTGAAGAAATCCATGTCAAAATTACACTGCACCAGCTCAACTAACACGAGTTTATCCGAAGTATCTAAGAAACTTTGTGCAGCAAAGGGAAACTTGTCGCAAACTGAACGCCATTCTAAAAACAAGGAGGCGAACAACACATTTTGTTCTACTGAAGGTAGTAACCTATCTGTCCATATCACTATTTGCCCACCCCAGATTGCTTTGCATGACTGTATCTGTCTACGGTGTAATATAACATGGGTCTAATTGTCTGCAGGTAATGGTTTCATGGTTGGCACAACCCTTACTGAAGTTGGTTCTATCAGAAAGGAAAATCTTAAGGTGTATAGCAGGAAAAGAGTCTCGACTGATCAACAGCAAAGAAGTGAAAATACTGGACATAATGATTCCACGAGGAACATGTCTCCTACTAAAACCTTAGAGCTTCAGCCGACCTTGTCTATTAATTCTGTATCAGATCAAACAAATCCAGTGGGAAATGAAAGCGGCCATGTAACAGAACAATACCAGGGTTCGGAGTTGGTGAAGGCGAGTAACAACACATTCACCAATGCAAAAAGCAATGAGGAATATGTGGTAGGACAAGACATGAGGTCACCTCATGCTGTTGGAATTGCAAGTATATCACCATCCTCATTTCCAGCTTCAAAATTTGAGGATCTTCAAGCCAATACTGGTGATGCATTGGGCATCCAAGTCTCTGAATCACCTTCCATAAAGTTTCAGAATAAGGACAATGCTAGCGAGAAAAACATGTCTGTGCTGGAATTAGAAGACAGTTCAAATTTAAAGCTGAACAGAGATGTAAAGATTAACAATGAGATGGAAAAAACTGTTGAGCTACTTGGCTGCTACTTTCATCCCATGCCTGTTTCATCAGTATTACTCAAGTTTGTTGGGAGTGAAATCTATATTTGCGTGTTGAGCTCCGCTACAGGAGATAAAGTTAAAACCCTGTTTATGTACAAGATATCAGCTAAAGCGCCAAGCAAAGGATTCCCCTTGGTCATTGGTCAAACTCCTGCCATACTCCCCATTATGGACGACAAATCTGGTGGAAATGTAACTTCATTTAACTTTTTTCTAGTATCTTCTGTTAAACTTGTTTATCCTCTTTGGCTATCTGATGATTATTGCATTTTTCCTTAGAGAACACTCGAGAGATCTTATTTGCACATTACTCCAGACGGGGAGCATCTTATTATAACTGGCGACACCAAAACACCGTATTGCAGGTTTGAACTTCTCTTTACTGTTCTCTATGGTACATGAGTACATAATAAAGGTATCAGCTATGGGATTACTCTCTCTCTTTTTTTTTTTTTATTTTGCAGTAAGAAAGAAATTGATTGCTCGTGTGTGACTTGTACATCAGCCTGCTTTGAGGAGAATGCAGTGAGAATTGTCCAGGTCAAAACTGGTCACGTTTCTCTGGTGGCTAAACTACAAGCAACTGACTGTGTGCAGTGTGTGGTGGTGTGCGATCCTAACTATCTAATTGCAGTTGTAAAATGTGGAAATCTTATTGTGTGGGCCATGGATTCGCAGTGGAGGTGCTTTGATCAGAGTTCATTGCTCTTCTCTTAGAATTGTTGTCAGATCAATCTTCTGTATGGAGCTGCAGGCTGGATCATCATTGAACTTTCTACTAATGTTAACTTCCTCTAAATTTGCAGAGGTCTGAACGAAGAGTTTGTTATACTTGCAAATCCTTGTGTATCTTCATGCATCGTGGAACTGAAGAAGATCCCAAAATGTCCTCATCTCGTTATTGGGCATAATGGTATCGGAGAATTTACAATATGGTATTTTGCTTCGTCCCTCTATCTTAAAAATTCTTTCTGTGGCCATATCTTTTATATATTACAGAACATTATTCCTGCTTGGGGATGATGAAGATCAGCCAACTCCATTGTAACAGCCTGCTAACTTTGTTTATTCTCGATTCAGGGATATCTCAAAGCGAAGCCTAGTATCGAGATTTGTATCTCCCAGCAATACGATCTTTGAGTTCATTCCAACCAGCTTGTTTGCGTGGCATCCTGTACATAGTCATTCGACAATTGAGGAACATGTTGACATGATTTTAGCTGCAACAAAACTGTGGTTCTCAAAAGGAATCAACAACAAAACATTAGTTCCAGCTGAAGTCAAAGACACTGCCATCTGGCTATTAATCTCTACCGATCTTGACTCAGACGCGACATGTGACCGTGTAGAAAGTCAAGCTAGATGTTGGAGACTGGCTCTGCTTGTGAAAAACCAAGTCATATTGGGAAGTCAATTGGATCCTAGGTATCATTACACATCTCTTTCTTTCAAACCAAGTCATATGGGGAATCTGGTTTCTCCATGTCCCAAAGAAAGTAGTTTTTTTGCTTTAAGGATATATGAGAGAAGTAAGGATGTATGAAATATTGACATTTCTAAATCCACGGTTCATTGAATATGTAAAACAGGGTTGATGTAGTGGGCACGGTATCTGGTCATGGAGTAGCAGGCACACTTGATGGACTTGTTTATATGTGGGACTTGTCCACTGGCGCAAAACTCGGCTCTCTCCATGATTTCAAAGGTATATTTTGATTTACTATCTTAAATCTTAACTATAACTGTTCAAATCCATGAAAATAATGACGCCAATTCTCTTAACTCCATTATATATTTTTTCGTTTTGTTAGGTCAAGGAGTTTCATGCATAAGCTCA
Organism: Lepidium africanum; assembly: GCA_900406405.1. Classification (NCBI taxonomy): domain Eukaryota; kingdom Viridiplantae; phylum Streptophyta; class Magnoliopsida; order Brassicales; family Brassicaceae; genus Lepidium; species Lepidium africanum. The sequence continues at coordinate 94,489 of OVAX01000219.1, read as the reverse complement.
GATGATTCTGATTCCAGAAATTTATGCATAGCAAGTGAAGATGGTCAGCTTCTGGTTTATTGTCATCCGGAAAAGTAAACTCAAAATCTAGTTAAGAAATGTAAGAAGATGAATGATAAATGATGATGGATTATTAACGTTATGTATATCCATGGTTACAATTACAAGTCAAGAGGATAATATTTTTCTGTTTTTTATGGAGAGTATGTTGTTGACTGAAAGAATGGTCAGATTTTTCAACAAACTTTTCTCTTGATACATTTTGTAATTTCGGTGAATTCTACAGCCAATTTCCTAAACAAAATAATGGGGAAGTGAAGTAATTAAAAAAAAAAGAAAGGAAAGAAATTAAGAACGAAAAAACGACGACGTTGTTGGTAGGGTTCATAAATTTTTTTTATCAATCTCGCCTTCTCCTCTAATCCTTGCTGGTCGTTCAAACCTAAAAAGGAGAAAGAAGATTTTGCTCGCAAGTCGCTGCATAAGAAAATGCCGACTCTCACCAAACTTTACTCCATGGAAGAAGCCGCAACTCACAACACGCAAGATGACTGCTGGCTCGTCATCGATGGCAAGGTTTGCTCCATTTCTCTCTATTTCTTCTCTAATTTCAGCTTTCCTTAGAAAAGGGTAAATGTACTAGAATCTGGATACTTTTTTTTGGTTCACTTTGGGAAATCGTGTCTGTATCTCGTTGACTATAGAAGAATCTAATGAAGAATCTTGTAACTGCTGCTCACATGTAGTTAGATTGAGCGAATCTTCTTCTTCTTCTTCTGTTGTTTATTTTATTATTGACTTCTCAATCTTGGTCGGTGTCAAAAAAAAAAAAAAAAAGTCTTGGTCTCCAAAATAATCACTTGTGTGATGGATTTTGTAAGCAAATATCTGATGTGGTTCTCTTCGCTTACAGGTCTATGACGTTAGCTCGTATATGGATGAGCATCCTGGAGGAGATGATGTGCTTCTTGCTGCCACCGGTAATTTCTTCTACTGCTTTTTCTTCATATTTTTCTGTTATGACTGTTCTCTTGTTATCTCTAAGCTAAGTAAATGTGATGATGTTCTTGAAGGCAAAGATGCAACGGATGACTTTGAAGATGCAGGGCACAGCAGAACCGCTAGGGAACTCATGGAGAAGTATTTTATAGGCGAGCTTGACGAAGCTTCTGCACCAGAAATACCGGAGCTTAAGATCTACAAGAAGCAGCAGCCGCAAGAAGCTGTTCAGAAGCTTGTCGACTTGACAAAGCAGTATTGGGTTGTTCCTGTCTCCATTATCACTGTCTCTGTAGCGGTTAGTGTCTTGTTCTCTCGCAAGAAGTAGTCTCTGTCTCGCCTTGAGATGCTCTGAAATATTGAATTACTGGGGAATCAACTTTACACGAGAACTCCCCATAATAGATTTTTGAGTAACAAATTTGATAGATTCAATATTTATTTTTTCCCCTGAAGGTTTTAAATTTTGAGTTGGGGTCATGTTTCAGTACTCTAAATAATTATATGATTAGTGGATGGTTTGGTTTGTTGGTATCAATCTTCTTATAAGAATCTTACTTATCATCCCTTTTGACTCAAGTCTAAACAACCTCGGGTAGTCTACAGCAGTGAGAGCCTGTAATTATATGTAGGATCTCTGTAACACTGCTGGTTCTTTGATAGAGCCATCTAAGTACCTATACTATCCATTCCATTGAAGCCTCAACTTTCTTGGAGATTTTCTTTACTCTGAATTGTACATGGATCACCTCTCGAGTTCATGGCAACTTTAGGAACTACTGTAATACTTATCGCTTAATTGTTAATGTAATCTAAGACCAGCCAGTAACAGAAGGGGAATACATTTGATATCTGTGGGTGATAATGCGGAGGCTTGGGTGAATGTTAATCAGCTTTTTGACATCCGTATTTGGCATACCAATTAAGTAGTCCTCATAAACCCATCATGTAAACCTAGATACGAGAAGAAACAGACTGTCGCTTTGCTGTTACCAGAAGACCCAGAAGGGTTCTACAACTTCTAACTATTTCAAGGGTTAATCAATTATTTGCGTATGTAATTGGAAACGTAAAATAGAAGGGAGAGCAAGCCTTTCGACTTCGCTTGAAAACATCAGAAACTTGAAACAATAGGCTGCAACTGTAAGGAGACGCAGACAATTTGCTTAATGCATTGACAGAATAGTTTTACGTTTTATGCTTTTAGCTTTGGTATTTTTTGAAACTCGGTCACAACCAAAGTTTTCAATGTTCTTTCGTTTACAAAGTCGAAACATGTTTAGAAATGTTTTCCCATAAGACAGAGAGTTGTGAGTTAGAAGTTCCTACTTGCTTCCACCACTACCAAAGAGGTAATCCAGAGATGAGCCGCCTCCAGGGGCCGCATGAACCCTGGTCGATGGCCGGTCCTGCATTCAACCAAAAAACTGCTTTGGTATTTTGTACATCGGTTCACCAAAACATAAATTTTATAGGTATTAACAGTAACAGAATTACACTCTTACTAACAACGCTCATTCAAAAACTTGTATGAAGTTGTTTCATATCACATTTAGCGACATACTAAGCAAGAGTCCCAATTTCAGATGTACATTCACAGGAGGAATCTTAAGAGTAATGCTTTCTGCAAAATATGTGCTACTGCGGGTGAGGAGGTTTTCCTTTTGGTAGATGACATATTTAGGTGATTAAGTCTTTAACAAACAACGAGTCAATCATCTTACCTAAAGAATTCGAACTTTACAGCAATAAAGAGAGACAATACCGTAAGGAAATTGCCCGTGTTCTGTCCATCTGCTCGCATGTAGTTGTTCGTAGCGGAACTATTCACACCAGCAGGTATCTGCTTGGTAACATTATCCGGCTGAGCAGCAACAGTTTTAGGTGAAGGATTAGCATTTACAGGTCGAGTTTCAGATGGAGGAGCTGGAGCATTGTTAATGGCTGGCTTTGGAGCCTCTCCGCTACCAAAAAGATATCCCAAAGAACTTTGCCCACCACCTGCACTATTTCCACGTCCCATTTGATCTCTTGTTCCTAGAAATGATTTTTTTAGTCTCTGAACTCAGAACATATGAGAAATGCAATAAATCGGTGTTGCTGAAAAAATCTGGGTGACAGTATTTGTCATTGTCATAATAACCAAAATGTAAGTAGAAAAAGAAACAGAAACCACAAGACCAGTCTGCTAATAATTTTCACTTCAGATTGCACCCCCTAGGCAACATAACAAAAACAAGAAGAAAACTAATTCAAAGACTTCATCTAAGTTGTATTTCAAGCTGAGCCTGAATAGTGGACAAAGAGATGCAAGTAACGTATTTTGGCATCAATTTTGCTGTGAATGTACCAGCCACAAGTCTAAACAAAACTACAGTTCTCACCCATACATAAACACTATTCATCATCAACAAAAGCGCATCACTCAGAAACTCGTCGAACCTGTTTCGAATAAAAAATGCAGCATGCTGCTCTGGTCTAGAGCGAAACAAAAGCCAAAAAAACCACTCGATCTACGGCTAAACCTACAAGATCCACCATTGAATCCTGTAAGCATAAACTGATTCTCTTAATCATCAAAGAGCTTCATAGCAACAGACTAGGAATAAGCAAGCCAGAGCAACTGGAAAACATCGAAGAGATCTTAAAATAAAACTAGAACACTGATTCCCGAAGAGAAACAACACTAAGATACCGAAATTCGAGAGACACCGACAAAACATTTGTAACTCTACATTTACGACTCCAAAGAACAACAACAATAACAACAAGCACGAATAAAATCAGTCCAGAAGATAAATGCTAAAGTTTATATGAAGAAATTTCACCTGTAAGCAAAACCGATGTCAGATCTAGTGATCGGAAAAGGATCAACAAAGAGCAAAGCCGCGAGATGCCAGTTACGTTCAAAGCAGCAAAATTAAACTTTTGAAACAGTAAAGAAGATGGAATCGCCAGATAGATTAATTATTAGCAAAAAAAAAAAAATTCCGAATTAGATGGAAAAAATAAATATTGAGAACACGGGCCCAAATTGGGCTTTGTTCAGCTCACTGCTCAGTCCAATCAAAAACAATCTCTAACGTAAGGAGATCCTATTACTTGTTTGGTTTACTTGTAACCGGTTTAACAAAGAATTTAAATAACCGACAACATATAAATCGGTATCACGATGATTTCCTGAATGGTAACTGAGCAATCTCGACGAGGATTCGGTTCAAAGACTGAGGCCGAGAGAAGAAGGGTGCGTGATCGGAGCCTTTGAGCTGGAAAACTTGTTCAGGCGGGTTCAATTTGATCATCGATTCCTGGAGAAGAACCGGTACAGCGAAATCATCCATGGTTTTGATGTAGAACCGTCGAATGGAACCGTAATTTTTCTCTGACACGTGAATCTTTTCACCTACTGGTGCGAATGGGATTGGTCTCATGGATACCGAAGCCAATGCGAGATCCTATACCCAAAATATAAGGTTGGTTTAGTAATGTAAACCGAGTTGTATTAGTACAAAATTGATTTGGTTTAGATTTTAACCTTTGGAGGGCTCTGGTTAAAGAGAAAGTCTCTGAGTAACGATCTGTCGAAATCAACGGCAGTTGGTGGATTCTTTTTGCCGTTGGCGTACAGAAATATTTGGGCTTGTTGCATCAGATCATTTGACCCCAGCTGCAAAAATTAATTTTTAGTTTTGATTTCGTTGTAAATGTAACATTCACATAAAAGTTAAAACAACCTATTGTAGGAAAAATATTCATTCCAACAAAACTCGCTCTGATGGCAAAAGATCACATAATTTCTATTTTCATAATTCAAATTATTTGCTTGTTAATAACCTCAAGACAAGTACCTGTTGATTAAAGAGATCAAGAGTGCTTTGGCCATTGGCTAACATAGCAGCAGAGATAAAGACAGCTTTGGAGATCTTTGTAGGAAACATCTCCATGGCATAAGTCATACAAGCTCCTCCAAAATCATGTCCCACCAATATCACCTGTAATTAATGATGGTCTTAGTAGTTGTAATTTTCATCAAATAAAAAAGAAGATTGTTTTATAGGAAAAAGTTGGGACCTTCTCGTTGGGTTTGAGGGATTCGAAAAAGTGGAGGAGAGGCTTAGAGTAGTGAGCGAGACTAGTGATGGTGTTGGTGTCAAAAGAGCTTACACCTGAACCGGTCAAGTCAACGGCATCGACTTGGAAACCATGTTTCTCTAAGAGAGTTATGGTTTTGTACCAACACCAAGCCCCAAAGCCTCCACCATGAACCAACACTATCCGCTTCGTCTCTGAACTTTCCACCTTATTTAGCTCCTGTTACACATACACGTAAGTCCCTTGCATGTCACAACATACATAAGCTTGGATTGCTCCAAGGCCAATTTGTGCTTTTGTATTTACATGTGAACATAAATTTCCCAAATTAAACTGTATTCATATCTCCAACTAATCAGCATAAACCATTTTGTTATTTTAACATATATAAATGCAAAGAAACAATCCAAACCTATCTCATATACTAGGCTTGTTCATTAGTTTCTTATTAAGAGAAATGCTTGCCTTGTCAACGAGCTGATTAGGTTTGATCAAGGGATCGGTACTGGACCTTTGTCTAGAGCTAGAGCTTCTTATGACTCCCGCGGTTGACTTCTTGGGAGTCTGGACGGCAGAAACAGGTCCAGAACTGGTACCGGAGGGCTGAGATGAAGGATAGACAATAGAGGTTGAGCGTCTGAAACTAGGAGGAACAACAGAGTTGCTGTTACGAGGCGTCTGATTGAAGAGGAGATTAGTGGCTGCTAAGGTTTGCTCCTGAATGATATGAGAGTCTTTATCATGTCCATGGTGCTCTTGATGATGTCTCTCTCTTATCTTCTTCGTCTTAGCTTTGATTCCACCTTTCTTGGATGACGAAGTGGAGGATGAACCGGAGCACGAGAGCGAAGGAAGTAATGTCCGTCTTCTAAATGAAGGCATCAGCGACATACGACGCACGTATTTGTATTTCCCGGAGTGACTTCCTCCTCCGCCAGAGGATTTTTTGGGACGTTGCTCCTGCTCATGAGATATGCATGTGAACGAGTTCCCCATTCTATTTGAATTTGCTCTACCCAGTTTCTCCACAAAACGAAAAGAGAATGTTTATAGAGATACTAACATGTTCTTATGTTCGTGCTTGCCTCTGTTGGTTGTTAATAACAGTTGAGACCTTCACGTCGTTAAAAAAAGGTCTCTGCATTACAGTTTTGAGGTTCCTATCCCTCCAAAGCAATAATATTATGACTAAATCTGACTGGCATTAAGGAATATATCTGTACTCGAGAGTTAGAATATTTGTTCTCTGTTTTTAACAAAATAATAAGAGAATATTTTAGTTTATATTCTTTTTGGACCAAAAACAATACTTTATTGTAAATGATTAAAAAATGTAAACAAAATTTGGTTGCTTAGATGGAGTTACAGATACATAGAGGACGAACATGGAGGGCACATTCGTTTGACTTCCAAGATGAGTCAAGTGCAGGCCAAAACCAGAATGATTTATATCTATGCCAATTTAACAGTTCTAGATGTCAATTGTGTTTTACCTAGCTATAAGTAAAGAGCTCGAGTTACTTTCACTCTGCCGTTTGGTAATGATGAGGAGCCAACTCCGTCAACCATAAGGGGTCAATCATTGTGAGGTTTTTGATGTACTTCTTGCTGGTTTGCATGAGCTCGTTGAAGATAACACATTCGGGTTTTGCACGAAATAAAACAGAAGTTGGGTGGATGTGGACAATCTCACCACTTTCAAAAGCCCTGTCAAGGCAACAGATGACAGAGGAAATTTTGTTGTAAGGAAAAGAGCAGAGCATAGTAGGTGTATTTTACATGTTAAGACAATAATGAACCAGGAAAGGTACTTACCTGTATGTACCATCTAATTGTCTCTGTGCGGCTTTAAGGAAAAACGACGCAGCAAGACATCTACGAAACTCAAGCATGTCATTTCCGCATGAAGATACAGTAAATCCCATCTGTTCAACATGTTCACGAATTTGCCTGCAACAAGCACTTATATATTACCATATTTTATCATAAGGAATAATGATGAACTGTAAAAATCTACAGGGAAGGCATGACCAACCTATATGTGTCACGAGCATGCTTCAAGGAACGGCTATTCACAAAGTTCTCCTTACACCATTTCTTCATAATTTTATCAATTTTGTTATCACTGCCAGCTACTTTTCTTTTCTCCAAGAACTCATCCAACTCCCGATAAACACTAAGATAAGTTAGGTGATCCCCTTCAACACTAGCAAAGTGGTTTCTTGAGGTTCTTGCCTAGCGAAACAAAGAATAAAAACGGGTGCCTTAATCACCTATTAATATAAAGAAAATTTGGAATATCTCCTGACCATGCGTACTCACCTCTTCTCTCTTGTCACGTGGATCATAAAATATGGACTCCACAGTGAGCACTGCAACAGTGATCAGCATTTCCTCTAGACAGTTAAATTGATTGGCCAAAATCAGAGCTCTGGAATAGACAGGATCCAGTGGGAGCCGGGACATTTGGTAGCCAGTGGGATTCTCTAATTTACAATCATCAGTCAAGGCACCAAGCAAGCGCAACTCTTCCAATGCTTTTATTATTGCACCCCTGGTTAGCATCAGATGACAGTCCACATCAAAGTGTCATGAAAAAACCATTACAGAACAGACTTCAGCTATGAGTCAAACTTCCCTACAAGCCTTTACTTGTAACTAACAAACCAAATCACCAATATTTTAGTACGAGAAAATGTCAGAGATCACCAACAAAAGGAAGTACCTTGATGGTTTATCTATAAAGTCAAATCCAACTATATCATCAATTCCCAGAGCCTTCAGCTGAAGAATGACATTTGAGAGATTGCATCTCTTGATCTCTGGTTTGGTTGAATCTTCCAGTTTCTCGAATTCCCTCTCCGGATAAAGACGAAAGCACTTCCCAGGACCCTCACGTCCGGCACGTCCACTAAAGTAAAAGCCAAAAAAACCCAGAAAGCATATATAATGTAGAACTCCTAACTCTTGCCAACCATTAACCATTTAATGGAAAGAAAAGATGAATGACATGGTACCTTCTTTGAAGCGTCTGTGCTTTTGATGCTGGAACAACATCAAGTGACTCCATGCCTTTGCTTGGATCATAGCTTCGTGCCTTAACAAACCCAGGGTCTATCACGTATCTTATTCCAGGAATTGTAATCGATGTCTCCGCTATGTTTGTGGCCAAAATCACCTATAATTTGCAAATACCTCAAATTGGTTTATTATTATCGCATTGTAATTAACAACTACACCTACAACATAAGCAAATGATAGCTGAACTTCTCTAACCTTACGAAAACCAGTCCGAGCTGGGGTAAATGCTCGCATTTGCTGCTCTGCTGGAAGAGCAGAGAAGATAGTAAGTGGCAATAGTTTTCGTTTGTCTTCAGGTAAATGCTGAAGTCTTTCTTGGACAAGTCTCTCAACAGATTCGATTTCATCTTGCCCAGTGAGGAAAACAAGTACGTCACCTGGCTTCTCTTCCAAATGGATCTAAGAAAGTTAAATAAAATTTAAACACAAAATTAGTTCACTAGAAAATTTAGATCCATTCCACACATGTTGGTAGAGGCAGGAGAGTCACAAAATTAATAACCTGAAATATGGTGACCAAGGCTGCGTCTATATAATCTGATTCAGGATGAACAGTATAAAGAATGTCCACGGGAAATTGTCGCCCTTGCACATGAACAGCTTTGGCACCACCGAAATACTCAGAGAAAACACGTGCATCCAAACTGGCAGACATAATGATCAGCTTCAAAGGAGATAATTTTCTGCCTTGACACCCTCTTAATACACCATTCTGCTGAAGACCATTCTTATCCCTTGTATTAGTCAGTAATTTTGATGCATTACTACCAATCCCATTTTTCTCACCAACAGGATTTGCCCGAGCCCGCTGTACTTTTTTCAGCAAGGCCAACAGAACATCAGTATGAACAGTCCTCTCATGGGCTTCATCTACAATAATGACAGAATATCTAGAGAGATGTGGATCCAACAGCGCTTCTCTGCAGATTTTGGAGAAAATGTTTTTATGTTTGTAAGAACACAGAGCAACCATTGATATTCACATCTCATAAAACTACGCAACAATATAGTTCTGGTTTTGCTTACCTCAACAATAAACCATCTGTCATATATTTCAACCTCGTCGAGCTAGAAGTAGTATCATCAAACCTAATGGAATAGCCGACCCTTTGGCCCAACTCAACATCACATTCCTCAGCTACCCTTTTAGCAACAGTCACAGCAGCAATACGCCTCGGTTGTGTTATCCCTACCATCTTTCCCTCCCGACAGAATCCAGCATTGTATAGGAACTGAGGCAATTCTTCATGAGATAAATCAACAAAAACAACAACATATGAAATCAACATCAATCACTCTATTTTCCCAGCCAATATTTGAGAATAATAATTTATCCAACAACTTACGAGTTGTTTTCCCACTTCCGGTTTCACCAACGATAATCAAAATATCATTTTTCTGAACCTCCTCTATCAAACGTTTCTCCACTGGATAAACACAGAGAGAGTTAGTCTCCGCGGGCATGAAAAATAATCATAGTTTTGGAAAGCGACGGAGCAAAGTATGACTAGAGTAAATAACTCGTACCTGAAGCAATAGGAAGAGACTTTTTATGTTCTGCTATCTTCTGGTATCGATTCATCGCAGAAACTAACCTGAAGAAACCGTTGGAACAGAGATTTAGGGTTCAACTGAAGAAGAAAGAGAGAAACAATTTCTATATTAGTAGTTCGATTGCAGTAATCTACTAGAGGTACATTTAACCTATTAACCTTTAATTTGTAAGTACATTTAACTTTTTTTAATCAAAAGTTTAACCCTGATTAGAATTGAAGGCGACGGTAAATGTATCATTATGTACATATATAGAGAGCGAAAGAGATAGTGGGAGAGGTGAAGAAGAGCTTACGCGACTAAAAGCTAAAAGCTTGGGAGCTATGGAGTTGTTCTACTGGCTGCAGAGGGAAAGCGTCGATTTTATTAGGTGAAAAAAAAAAAAAATGTTACGAAAGCTTCTAATCCGTACAGAGGTTTGGCGAGGTTATATTATCTTTTGATTTTCAATATGCATATGTTTTTTAATTACAAATTCGCCTAGCAAATTTATGGGCCTTTAGGAGTATTGAGTAACCAATGGTTAGAATTTTTGCTCCAATGCTTAACCTCATTTTTTTCCTTAAAAATAAATATTCCAAATATATTCTAGTTTTTTTTTGTATTTTCCTTTTCAAAAACACCTTTTAACTTAAGAAAGTGAATAAATATTATACATTCTTTTACTTCGTGGAATTGTAACATAAAACTATAATTTTATTTTAATTAAAACATACATTATATTACAAAAAGATATAAATTTAAAACATACATTATATTATTTTGAACATACAAATAAATAATATCGTCTATGCATAAAATATTAACATATAAAAAGTTAAGAGGCAAGAAATACAAATAAAAAAGTTCATATAGAAATGAAGGAGGTGAATAGTGTTCTGTCAAATTTAAAGGGATACCATTCAAAAACTCATTTTTTCCTCAAAATGATGTACCATTGAAGATGATGTTCCTTCATTTTGATGTTTTTCCTCAAAATGAGAAATCATTGGAAATGGTCTAACAAACAGTTGAGGAAACAAGTTTATGGACCTATCATGTTTATAGTATAGTATTTGGTGATTTATTATTTCCAAATACTAAGGAAATTTGTTTTTCCTCAAAATTCAAAATTAAGATATATAGCAAATAAATTATTAATTTCTTGAGGACATGTGATCCAGTGGTAGTAGTCACTTTACAAATATTTCGGTACGGAGTTCGATTCTTCCCCAATACAAAGTGAAAGAAAAAGAAAATTTTTGGATATATGTTTTGGCTATGCAACGGGTTTTATCGATTCAATTATAAGAGTAAGGTTGACAAAAAAAAAATTTAAAATAGAGGAAAAAGTAAAAATACCAACTTAAAATAGTTACAAAATCAAAACTAAAATGATTCACTTCTACTCAAAATGGTTCACTAGTATAGTAGAAGTCTGATTAGAGTAGAGGTATAATCAAAAGAAGAAAAAAAGAATGTCTGTGATTAGGGTTTCCTTTCCCACAGCTTAGGATGTGACGATGATTGATACATTTGAGAAGAGTCCACTGTTGTGTGATCCTCCAAATGGGGCCAGCTCATGGGTGGAGAAAGTCTCAGCGACGAACATAGGAAGTTTGGTTTAGCCAAAAAATTTGATGGATGAGGATTTTGTCATGTCGAGGCTGAATTAATATCTTTTGATGGTGTTGTGGGTGAACCGAAGATCACGATTGATAAGGAGGTGTTTGATATTATGCGTACCATGTGATAACGGTGTATGTTGGTGAAGGTTTTAGGGAGGCTAATTTTGATCGTTGCCTTGCAAAGGAAGTTGTTGTAGCTTTGGAAGCCAAAGGGACCATTGTACGTTATGGATCTCCTAAGGCAGTTCTTTATGGTGTGCTTTGATAATGATGAAGATTATATGGCAGCCATTTCAGAAGGTTTTTGGAAATCTTTCATGACTTATCTTATGGTTCATGCTTATGATCCTAAATTCGATCCTTTTTGCAATGACATCTTGACTATTCTTACTTGGGTCCAGTTGTCGAACATTCCCATTAAGATGTATCACAAATTGATTATACTGGGGATTGCTCAAGCGATAGGTAAACCTATGTTACATATATCAAAATGATAGATATATCCAGTCCAGAATCCTTCTCTTAAGGATCAAGAATTGGTAATACATAGCCTATAAGGTAACCACGAAGGAAGAAGGGTCACCTCGAAGTTCTGAGTATCACTGGAAGATAAAGATGTTTAACAGAATTGATAGAGAAAGTGATTTAGAAAATATTGAGATATTCATTGATTGTCCAATGCATATAGGGAACGTTTAGTACATAAAGGCATGCTTGCAGATAATAAACCAAACATAACCAAAATGGAATTTAAATAACATAACTGAATCTATTAAAGTAAACCAAAGGTAGAAATAGATGGATATAGAGAGTATTATCTGTATCAATATTCATTCCTTGAGAGAAACCTTGTCCTCAAGGTTCACAAAAATGGTCTGGAGGATGTTCCTTCCATAGAAACTTGGCTATGTTTCTTGTTCCATAGTTGCAGATCTTGTTCACATCCATTGACGAAGCATTTATTTTAATCTTAACAACATGGTTCCACATTTGAGAGCAAAATCTAGGAGCCTCTTTTGTGAGTAATTCTTTTAGTACTTCTAAACATGCTGATTGATTTTTAGAAACCATAAGGTTTGTAGCAGTCAACTAAGGAAAATTTCTAGCAGTCGTCAAGTGAACCATCATTAAACTATCTTCATGTCTCTTGACTTGACTGGAGATCCCAAAGAATACAGTCTGCATAGCTGAAGATTTTGTATCTCCTTGGCAGCATGAAAACTTTGGTGGCCGTGGTGAATGAAACATTTCATATGAGAGGATTGATTGATTAGTATTTGAAGAATCATAAACAACAATGAAGAACCATCTTCTTTCCAACTAGACCAATAAAATCTCTTGAACACCACCTGCAGTTCTCTGATCTAGTAGCTTCTTTAGGTGAGCAATGGAAGCACTGAAATTAACTTGAAAAACTTACCTAGCAGCTTTTACATCCTTTAGCTATTTCTTTTTTCATCACAAATCAATCATTTATTATCCAGCTCTCTTAACTCGATCTCTTGTAAGGACATGTTTAGTTGATGCATTTCTGGAGTTAGCTCAACCACTTTTCCATAGATATCCAAGCTAGTAAATGATTTACAATCAAAACCAGAATACACATGAAGCTTAGCTCTTTGTTGTGTTTTCCATAATGTGGCATCATTTCCACTTGATTCATCCTCAAAAGAGCACTTATCGTCTTCCAATTTTCCTCTCTTTGAAGTGGTTTTGAACTTGAATTTCCAAGTTTTGAGGGATTTCCTATCTTTCTCATCTCCTAGTATTCTCAGAGGAGTTTTTCCAAGAAATCGGTGTTTACTATTTTTGTTATCACCATTTGATGATTGCTGAGACAATACTTTCATCTCCTCAAGATGTGAAAACGCTTTAATTCTTTGCTTTCACCTCAATGCCATCTCTGTGGTTGCTTTCTTCTCCTGAATCATATCTGTTTTGACACTATCAGATTATATCTCCAGAATTGATGACTTTGTGGTTCGGAATTTGATCAGCTCCTCTGTGCTTTTTCTCACCAAACAGACATAGCTCCTCTTTGGTTCTTTCCTTTTGCATCGTCTCATGTGGTATAGGAGTTATATTTGGTTTGGAGAGAGATTCTTCAATTGATCCTGCTGGAGACAATAAGGGTGTTGCATATAGATTTTTGTAGTTATAAGGATTAAAGAAAGGTCGATATGTTGGTGAAGTGGTTTGTTTGTAGGGACTGAAGGTAGCTCTATTTGGTTTTGTGGCTGTGTTTTGGAGGTAGAATTCATGCATTCTAGCTATGTGAGTTCCTGCATCAATATTGGGTATATGGAAATGGTAAGTGTATATAGTAAGGAGAGAGTTTAGGTTGGTCAAGAAAATGCTGAAAGCATTAGCAGGAGGCAACGATAAATGATTCAGGGCACAATTAAACTTATCCAAATAAACATCAACAGTATATCCATCCTGTTTTATACTAACCAACTCGTACATGGAATTACGACGATACCCACCAAACTGTTTAGTAATAGCTTATGCGTACTCAGGCCATGTAGGATATACACCGTACCTCTTAGTGATGTAGTAGTAGTGCCATTATGTAGCTCTTCCAAACATGTGGATGGTTGATAATCATACCTTCACATCATCAGCAATCCCATCTAGTTTGAAAAATTGTTAACACTTAAAAACCCAGTCACGTACCTCATCTCCATCAAAAGCTGGGAAACCCATCTTAAATAACCTTGTTAAAAGATCATCTGCATGATTCTGGGTTTGATTTTGTTTTGCTCCTTCTGATCTTTGACTACAAAAATGTTGATCATTTGGTCTCGGAGGTATCAGAGAGTATTGATTGGAGGTGTAAATCACCGATTATGAAGAAGCGTGATCAATTGGGCGTTTTTGTGGATCGGAAGGTGGGGGACAAAATTCCATAAACATATTACATAGAATCCGAGAACTTATTGTTCAGCTCTGATACCAATGTTACATATATCAAAATGATAGAATCCATAATCCTTCTCTTAAGGATCGAGAACTGGTAATACACAGCCTAGAAGGTAACCACGAAGGAAGAAGGGATACCTCGAAGCTTTGAGTATCAATGGAGGATAAAGATGTTTAATAGAATTGATAGAGAAAGTGATTTAGAAAATATTGAGATATTCATTGATTGTCCAATACATACATGGAACGTTTAGTACATAAAGGCATGACTGCAGATAATAAACCAAACATAACCAAAATAGAATTTAATTAACATAACGGAATCTATTAAAGTATATCAAAGGTAGAGATATATGAATATAGAGAGTATTATCTGTATTAACCTATTTGAGTTGATATGTCCATGTTTTCCTTTGAGCGTGTGCATTAGGCTAGGGTTTGTGTTTAAGTGGATCTACGTAAGACGCTAAAAAGGTTCAATTAAGATCAATGGAGAAAGGTATTATATGATGTATGAAGTTTTAAATAACATATGCTTTAAAGTTCAAAATCAGCACGGGATGGAAGAAAACAACGTTCGTCACCTAACCAATAGCTCATTATTCAGAACTTGAGGCTTTGTTATGGGCTATAACATGTCTATAGCTCGAGGTATCTCGGAGGCTAGCTTTACGATGGACTGTGCAGAGTTGGTGAAGGTGGTGGATGATTTGTTAGCGTGGCCAACTTTTTCACCATACCTGGAGGACGTTTGCCGGTTTTGTACTCTTTTCTTTTTCTTCTTATTATCTTTGATTTTATAAGTTTAAAGTACAAGACGAATTTTTCAGGTTTGCAATGTTAAGGGACTTTTTAAAGATCTTACTTTTGTAGCATAATGTATCAACACATTGGCTTGAAGCTTTAAATATTATATGTATTGAGTTGACAAAAAAAAAATTGTGTAGTTCTTTTGAGTTTGGTACTTACATGTTGTCAATCTAATTGTTGACCAGAAAAAAAGAAGAACTTAAAATTTAAAATTCAAAATGAATTCTGAGTTTATAAATAGTTGTTATTAGGTTTTTATTTACGCAAAAACAAAATTTTTAAGAAATGCTTAAGCAGCTAAAGTGGTTGAATTAATGCTTTTTTTATTTAAATGTTAATTTATTTATGTTGATTTAAATGAATATACATGTAAGTTCTTCTCAATCTTGTGATTAGGATGATCCAGCTAACAACTCATGCATCTAAGATTCGATTTCTCCCCTTCGATTGGTAGATAAAATAGGAATTTTAGGAAGTAGGCTTTAATCTATAAGTCGGCTTTTATCAATCTAATTGTTGACAAATAAAATGAATATACACAAGTTTTTCACAAGACTAGGTTAGAGATTCAGACAATGCTACACTTAGAGATTAAAATTATTTACAAATACAACTTAAAATCACAAGATTATAGATTTAAATATAAATTTATATTTATGATCAGTTTCGAAAAATTGATGATAAATTTTTTATAAAAAAAATACAAAAACATGAAATTTTTATTCAAAACTCGTTATTTTGATTTGAAACTTCAAAATCCACTTTATATGATTTCAAAAGGGGAAATGGTCAAACAGATGTTAAATTCAGGTTAAAGTTGGCTTATTTCAGTTAAAAATCGGCTAAGTCAACGCAACTTTGTATTTCATTTGACAAATAAAAAAGTTTGAAATTTATTTAGCAAATTCTGGAAAGTTTGTATTTGTTTCGACTATTTTCCCGATTTTAAAATCATAAAGTTCTATGCATCTCATTTATAAATCTTATAACCATATCTGAATCCACTAGAAATTTAGAATAAAGCTTCTAGTAAACCTTTCTAATTAAATTTTGCAATCCGTATGACCAAGGGTATTGTTAATGAATCGCTACATAGTTGAATCTGTTGATAATAATAATAGCACTATAATAAGCTTAAACTAAACAGGAGGTAAGGACATTATGATCAAATCAGTTGCTCTCTCACTCCCGATATATGCTATGTCTTGTTTCAAACTCACACAAAAACAGACGGAAGCAATGACAAGAGCTATCAGATCCTTCTGGTGGAATGGGGAACAAGACAAAAACAAAATCAACTGGATATCCTAGGAACAAATTACAAAATCAAAAAAGGAAGGTGGATTAGGATTCAAAAACTTAACCATTTTCAATTAAGCTCTTCTAGCTAAGCAAGCATGGCGATTACTACACAAACCAGAATCCCTAGTGGCATGCATCTTCAAAGCTAGATATCACCCCACCAAGGACTTTTTAGACAGTGACATGAGTAGAACCCCATCTTACGTGTGGCGCAGTATACTACATGGTAGGAAACTTTTAGAAAAAGGTTTGCTACGACAGATAGGGAACGGCCAAGATACCATGGTGTGGACATGCAACTGGATTCAGGACAAATACCCAAGGATACCAATAAGTAAAAATTCAATTTTCAACGTGGACCTCCGAGTCTCTGACCTTATAGTTAACAATAATTTGAATATGGAGAAACTATTAGAGACTTTTCACCCATCGGAAATCTCATGAATATGTCAAACCATCCCAAACATAAGTGCGAAAGATTCTTGGATATTGAGCTATAATTTATCCTGAGCATACACAGTTAAAAGCAGTTACTGGCTCAGCTTCTTTCTCTTTCTTTAATTGCTTTAGTTTTTTCTATTAAGATTTACACCGTTGCTTCCGCAACAAATATTTGAAAGAGATTCAAGAAGATCACAAATGCACAATCTAACGTTAATCTCGGCATCGACAAGCAGAGGAGAGACCATATTAATAATCTTGCTAGTACTCCCACTTCCAAGTAACGGTGTGATGTCCTGAATGGCTAGCAAAGCCTCACAATGAATATCTGCAACAATAAAGGCCACAAACACACACACAAGAGACGTATTAATTTCTACAAGTTATACCAAGAAAAGTACTGAATAACCATACCAGAATCTTTCACTCTTTTATCCAAGAAAGACAGCAAGACATCCAAATACATCATAACATTAGACCCATCTCGCATTTGCTTCGACAATAGTTTAAGAATCTTAATCTCTCTATTTCCATGATACTCGACTGATTTCCTGATCATAATTAAACAATTTCCTTAAATATATATATATATATATATATATATATTTTAAGTCAGATACAAATAACTAAGTCCGTCAATTTACAAGAATTCTTACCTGTTCAATATATCAGACAAGTATAGAGAATGCAAGCTGTTAATCAGTGGCTCTATATATGGATCTAAGAAGCCTTTGATCATACTCTCATTCTCATCCAACTCATTTTCAAGTGTGAGCAGATTCTCTATGAATCTCAAGGCAGAAGATTTTATATCTTTTGAAGCCGTGGTAACTGTAAGAATGGAAATAATGTCTGGGATAAGAGACTCTTCCCGACATAATAAGGTCACGAGATTGCAGCTTTTACTCATTGACAAGAAGCAGTTAAATAATGAGCTTGGTTTCACACTACTAGAGCCCTCCTGCTTAAAACTCTCAATTAAAGGATACACTGCTGAAAAGAAGAGGTCCCAGAACTCAGAGCCAAGATCACACTCCTCATACTTGTTCGTAACATGAGCAACGATCTTCAGACATAAAGATCTTAAGTCTTTAAACTGCTTTAAAGAAGAACCAGCCTACTCAAAAACCCAAAAAAAATGTGTCAGACAAGATGAGTTTAAAACAAATGAAAATAATTATTTTGTTTTAATTATCAATGTTCCTTTCATCGTCAATAATAGGATTGAAGTTTACCAATAGCCGGACAACGCATCCCATTAGAAAGTCTAGGAATGGTTGGACATGGAATCCTTCAAATTCTTGAAAGATTTGTTGGATGACATTAAGAAACCCAGGCTTTTTCTTCCTGGATAAGGTCGAAATAGTATCAGCAGTGAAATGTTTCAGGAAATTCGACTTTTGGAAGCAATGCAGAGAACTTTTTCCTGAAGTATAAAACAAATCCATGGCTTCCCCTGATATGATGTTCAAAGGCTTCATCAACAAGGTAAAGAAGAGGGAAAGCTCATTAACTTCCAACTGAGATATAAAGCAAAGAATCGCCTTCCGAAGGCTTGTACACCGACAAGAAACACAGAATAACTGTCAGGACCTAAATGGAAAAACAGTATTGGCAAGGTGAAGTAAACTTAAAGGAAATATGTAATATATGTACCTTACGAGAAGCTGAACTCTTTAAATTCCTAACTTTTGGCATAAGAATGCGAAGTACAAGGGAAACAAGATGAGGTCTGTGAGCTTCTTCTAAGTCTTTGGACAAGTTCCAGGTCGTAAGTTCTTCTCTCAAAGTATCTGGTTTGATCAAATTTTCTAAATGCGAGCAGTATGGGAGTAAGTCGGCATTCCACACAAGAAGGCACTGTAGGACATTCTTTTGTATATTAGCATCATTATCGTCAAGGAACCTGGAAAATGTTTCCAACAAACACAACCACGCAAAGTTAAAAATAAAAATCTTTAATTCAGTAATACTGAATCAGTATCCTTTTTACTCCAAATTGAAGGTTGTGAATCAGGTAATTTGGAACCAACCTATTCTGCAGAACGTCATTAAGAAATTGACTAAAATGAGATGACCTCGTATTCTTCATTAACTTCAGCAAAGTCAACCATTGTATAAGTAACCCCTTCCACTCCTTTCCTTCACAAACTCAACGTCGAGAGATAAACTTGATGACACAGCTGAATTTTAAATTACTCGCTAAGAACAAAACACAGAGATATGATTATACCTCTCAGGGTTTTCGCTGTTGTATCCAAGAAAATTCAATAGCAAGGGGAAAATTTCAGAAGCTCGGGACTGGGCAACAGTGGGAACTTTTTGTAAGGTCTGAAGCAATAGAGATACCACTGCTGCAGTAGGTGTGCTATCAGACAATGTATCCAAACGCCCAGTCAAATCTGTAAGAAAGAAAATATTATTCGATGCAAGAAAATGGTAGAATGCTTGGAATTTACAACAACAACAAAAAATCCTACGTACCACTGTATTTTTCTGAGATGCCAGATTTTTCACTCTCAGAATGATTGTATCGAGTTTCAAGTTTTAGTTGGCACTGGCCCAAATAAGAAACAAAATCATTCCACACTGCTCCTGTGTGATTCTCCATAAGACTCGCTAGACAATTAGATGCTGCCTCACATATTTTAGAAAATCGGTTATGAAAAAGTCCAATCATTCCATTAAATGCTACCGACACATATGCCTCATGTATCCTGCAAGTAGAGAGTTCTTGTATCCTAGTAATCAAACTGGATAACTTCCTATCAGTCGATACTGTAAGAGGGGTCTCTTCAACTGTGCGCAATAACTGAAGAACCTAGTAATTTGAAGGACAGAAGGCAGAGAGAAAAGTTATTATGGATATTACTTTTAATTTTAAAATTTAGCTTGGAGGGCAAGGCTGTTAATATCTACTCACATTCTTTTCAGGAGAATACTTTTGTATCACTTCGGTTTTCAGTTTCTTCCTTGGATGATTCTCTTCAAAAGATGGATTAAGAGACAAAGTTTCAAAATGACACAAAATCCTTGAAGTCATTAGACGGATGTTTTTGCTTGAGTGACGTAAATTCTCAGAAAATGAGTCAAAAATCTCTTGAGCATTAATTGCTTGGAGATTTGGACATGCTATAAAGCTATCCTCATTAGCTATTAAAGGCCTGAAATTAGAAAAAATCAGTCTACCATCGTCACATGTCTAACATAGAGAAAAAATTGAATAACCATGAGAACGTACAAACGCACCGGTACACAAAATCCATATAGTCAGCCACAGGAGACAGCACTTGTACACATGACTTACAACATTTAGCAAGAGATAAAGCTTCCTCTAGATCACTCTGGATTAATCTTTCAGTATTACGAACTTTGTGACATGACCTCAAAGCAGCACCAAGTAAGTTCTGCCACATCAATTCTGGAGCACTAAAAGTGTTTTCTGAAACATAATGTCGCACATTAAAAAGTAACGCTAACTTATCACGATCAAGAACAGTAGTACAAATAATGATACTCTTACCAACTGAGGCTGCCAAATGCTGTCTGAGAGTGTTCTTAAAGCAGATCAGTAAGGATGAATCTACTTTAAAATAGGGAAAACATTTGATAGCTACCCAGACAGCAGCCAACTCCGCCTCATCAATTTGAGCTAATCCTGTACCTTCTATCTTCGTTTGAATTTTCTTTATAGTCTCTTCCGAGAACTCATTAATTCTCTCATATTTGCTCTCAAATGATTCATCTGTGATATTCATATTGTCATGACTAGTTTGTTGCCTCTCACACCATGATAGTAACGGAGGACGAACGCTCTCGGAAGACCCCAAAATCATATTATTGATCGAACTGCAACACAGAAACTAGTCACTAATGACATAATAATAGGTAGATTTAAAGAGGTAATTATTAAAAAGTACGACATGGGACTTGCCTTAATATATTACATGTAAAAGCTTTCACTATTAATTCATCCTTCTCTAGCAACTGCCGCAAAAAATTTAGCAAACTGCAAAGGTTGCGCATGCTCATTTATATGTATACAAAAAATTGGATTTAACATTGAAAAGTATAAATTGATGAATAGTATGTATACAGATACCTTGAACTATTCAAGTTAAAAATGGGGGCCCATTGCGATGCAATGGAATCCATTTCATTGACAGGTCTACTAATGGTGCATAACATCAGGCCCAGAATTTTCTCGAGAAGAGCAGAGAATTCATCCCCTTCTACAACAACAGTGTACGAGGAATTCATAAAAGTTGGCAAAATCTGGCTCACGAGTCCAACCAAATATGGGTAATCTGTTACACATTGAAAGGACTTAAAATGTGGATACGATCATGCATAAAGAAAGAGATAAGTAGGAGAGAAAAAAAATAAATTGAAGGATTGGATTACTTAATAACTCACCATAAACCTTGAGACCATTTTCAACCTGAACAGCTGTAGTAAGCACAGTCAACAGTCGGTTTAAATGAGCTAATTTCTTGTTCATGGTTGATTTTTTAGTTTCTTTATACAAGCAGTTCCACATAACACTTAATTCTTCTGCTTTATATTCCTTGCATATTCTTTGCAAAGTTGAACTCACAGCTTCTACTGTACTACCAGAACCTGCAATGGGATACAAGATCCAACCAAGTATTAGAGAAAAATAGAGAAAAAGACTAGACTTATAAACAAGCTATTATAACATATGTTTTGTTTTGTTTTTGATGAAGTATTATAACATATGTTTAGAAAAAGGACTTGCCCTGAGGACAATTATCACAAAAGGACAGTGTTGAATCTTTCAGCAAGAACTTTAAAACCTTCCCAGCTTTGGAATGGAGTCTCACAGAGGTACCCCTCATAAGATAATATAATAAAGACACTCCTCCAGCTTTTTTCAGTGGATCTATAACTTCAGAAAGGATCATCTTGATCCCTGTAATGTTCCGGAGGGAAGAATCAAGCGGACTGTCTCTAACATAAAAATCAAAAAGAAGAAATGACAACCAATTTACACCTTCTTTGAGTTGATTATCCGATGCACTCCTCAACAAAGATGACATTGGGTCTGACATTAATCTACTGATATAGTCCTGAGGGTAATATCTCAGCGCCAATGTATCCCTTCATCAGAGAAATTGAAAATTATAAGAAAAATGAAACATATAAGATAAAGAAAATTCTGTTCTGTTACATTTAACAACATTTACAGCATGTAATATTCATGTATAAACCATAATGGCATAAACATTTATATGTTTCCAAAGCAAAGATGACCTATTCATAAAATTTTCTTCAGAGCGCACACCGCAGGAAAACATACTTTCTTGATTAGACTGGAATTCCATACTTACCTAAGAATACCTTCAATGTCGCATATAAGAAATTTCTGCAAGTCCCTCATTAATTCAGACCATGACAAAAATATCTGCATGAAAGAAAAGGACCAAATTCAGCGCAAGTTATATATATACACATATACCCGAAGCATTTTCCTGAATGTAAAATATTTTGTTGAATTGCAACAACCTGCTCAATTATCTCTGCATCTTTCTGACCACCGTTTTCAAGGAGAATCACTAAAGACTTTACAACTCGTGGAAGGAAGCTATACAATGAAAAAAAATACAAAAGAGATTTGAAAATAGAAATAGATGAGAACTGAGCATAGAGACCACAAATTTAACACGAGTACTTGAACAGTTGAACTCTAAGAAGAAAGTCAAACAACATAATAAGGAAAGTAACTTCCTAGTAGCCACAGAAAATTCAAGTTAGTGTCCCTTTCTGGCCATATGATCAATGTATGCAAATACAAGATGAAGGAAGGGAAAATAGTTGTCTAAACATTTTTGTAAGCTATGCATTATGAAAGGTAATCAAAGGAGTTCAAAGGTATCGAAACCTAGATATTCCAGAATTTTATCAGTACTCTGTAGACATCATATACCAATTCATTGAACTGCCCAAAGCATTAACTTCCACGAAGTCATATCAGTACATTGATGTTTTCAGCAGCATTAGCATCGAATGTAACTAAGAATGATTATCCTACACGTTTTCAAAACCAAATAAGAACACTGTGCACCTGAAAAAGAGGGATAGAAAAATACTCACGGAATAAAGTCCTCCCAAGATATCTCTCGATAAAACAGCAATCAACCTGCGCAGAAAAGGTTAACCTGATCCACAGGCAAATAGTTCCAATATGAAAGAATGAGTAGAAAATAACAAACCTGAGAAAGGCTTCCACAGACAATCTTGCTTTAATATGCAATCCAGAGACAAGTTTTGAGAAGATTAGTTCTTTTTGCAAGATAACCAACGGCAGAGTTTGAACAAGCGGAAACATTTCTTCATAATATAGAATAAAATCTACTGCTGTATTCAGTTCCTGCATTTAGTCAACCAAAGGAATCAAGTTTAGATGTAGAATCGAGCACCAAGATGACTTCAGATATATACATGCAAAAAAAAAAAAAAAAATCCTCAAGAGAGATAATGCTTCTCTGGTCACCCTTGATCACTCATAAAACAGACTAAAGAGAAAACAGCGTACCAACAAATGTCATATTGAAGAGGGAAGCTAGCGAATTGGTTCGGAAAATCATTCAAAAATTAAAACTTTAGAAAGAAAATTTTTTATGGTAAAATGATCAAACCTACCCTCAATTCAACGAGGCAATCCTTGAAAAATGTTGACCCTTCTGAAGGCTCAACTTTCACCTTATCCAGACTCCTAAAGCCTTTGATATCAATTTCATTAATTCTCTGAGAGAAATTCTTGAACTGTATCCAGAAGTAAGAAACCACAAACGACCATAATTAAGTAGCACCAAAGACAACAAGCTCAAGAAACTTGTCAGTGAATTTCTGGAGCTGTAAATACTATAAGCAAATCGAGAAGACGCACCACAAATCTCTTCCTTCCCTTGGATTTGTTGAGCGACTTGACAGCCGAGAATCAGCCGGAGTTGCCATACTCACGGCCGGTTCAGAGGTTGCGGTGGAAACTGTTAGGGTTTCAGAAATAATTTTCCTAAACACCAATTTCGAAAATAGTAAGAATTCAATTTCAAAAGGAGAATCCAGACAAAACAATTTACTAAAAATTCATGGTAATATGATGTAATCGGAGATCGAGACAAACCTTTGGGAATACGAAAAAAAAGCTAACGTAGAAACGAAATCAATCACAGGTATGCGAAAACGCCAGTTAGAGAGAGCGCGCGCAGAGGAGAGTGATTTAAAGAAAAATAACCTTTTTTTTATTGTGAATGTAAGTAGTCGCTTGGGTTTAGGTCAAACTTAGGGTTTAAGCATGTGGGCTTTATGAGTGGGATTTGTAATAATGGGCCGAGCTTTGTACTAAAGAACTTGAAGACTTCTCGAGTCAAAGACAAACTCGTGAAAAAATGACATCA
Organism: Lepidium africanum; assembly: GCA_900406405.1. NCBI lineage: Eukaryota > Viridiplantae > Streptophyta > Magnoliopsida > Brassicales > Brassicaceae > Lepidium > Lepidium africanum. The sequence continues at coordinate 70,260 of OVAX01000219.1, read as the reverse complement.
TTTTGTGGGATAATCTCTGTAATGCCATTGCGATCATCGAGAAAAGATCATCACGACCGGAATCTCTAAAACTCATCTGAAACTCAGAAAACCCTAAACAGTTAAACCTTTTTTCCACACATCTGCAAGACTGCAAATCAAGCAAGCAGATTCTTCCAACAATGGCGTCTCATCTCTTTACCCGATCTCGTATCTCTCTTCTCAAAACCCTCAAACCCACTCACCACACCTCGCATTCAACCATCAGACCCATTTCCGGTACACCGTTGCTCTCTCAAGATCCTCAGCTCGCAACCGAATCATCCGATCACGACACATCAAATCATCACGCAAACTCTACACCACTTCCACCTAATCCAGCGACGGGAAGTCCTCTATATCAAGAGAATTGGCGTAGTCCGATCCCGAACACACCATCCTTTAACCACTCTCTCGTTCCTTTGGGATTTCTAAATCAGGCTCATGCTGGTCGTATCAGAGCTCTCTCTGAGACGCTAGACATGCACTCGCTGCTGAATATGTTTGCTGATTGGACTGCGTCGCAGCGATGGTCCGATATGAAGCAGCTTTTTGAGTTTTGGGTTCGATCTCTCGACAAGAATGGGAAACCGAATAAGCCAGATGTTAACCTTTACAATCTTTATCTTCGAGCTAACTTGATGATGGGAGCTTCGGCTGAAAACATGCTCGATTTGGTTGCGCCAATGGAAGAGTTTTCTGTGACACCCAATACAGCGTCTTATAATCTAGTCTTAAAGGCTATGTACCAGGCAAGAGAGACTGAGGCTGCTATGAAGCTGCTTGAGCGGTTAGATCCTCTGAGTTTGTAGAAACATTCCTTTTTGTTTGCTCTACAATGAAAAAGACAAATACTTTGTCAGCAATGAAACACTGTTTGCTAGATTAGTGTCTAATGACTGAGATTTATAAGCTATCATGTCATGGATGTAGTTTCTATCGAAAGATTTATCAAAACTAGTGCCAAAGATTAGCAATTTACATGATTGAACGGTAAAATCTGCTGATAGATCTGTCACTGAGACTGGTGTCGTGCAAATGTAGAGTTTTTTTTATTTAATGTAACATGACATGACTTGATGTAATTTCATCAGAATGCTGCTGTTGGGGAAAGAATCTCTTCCGGATGATGAATCATATGATTTGGTTATTGGAATGCATTTTGTAGCTGGGAAGAATGACGAAGCTATGAAACTCATAGACCTAGCATTAAAATCTGGTTATATGTTATCCACCACAGTCTTTACTGAATGTGTTCGTAGTTGTGTATCCAAAGGTAGGACAGAAACACTGGTCTCCATCATCGAAAGGTGTAAGGTATTAACGAGTTTTTGTGATCTTTGGTTGACATTTGAAGCTTTTGCCGTCACATTTCTTAATTCTATTTGTATTCTTGTGTCGCAGGCTGTTGATCGGAACAAGTCCCTGTGCCCTAGCTGGATACTGTGTAATTATATGGCAGAAGTTGCAATTCAAGAGGATAATAGCAAGTTAGCATTTTATGCATTTGAATTTATGTTCAAGTGGATCACTAGAGGCGAAATGGCTAGACCCTCGGTTATTCTCTCTGTTGATGAAGGGTTGGTAGTAGCAGGTCTTACAACTGCTGCGAGGACTTGCAGTTCATCTTTAGTGGATGGGTCATGGACGATTCTGAAACAGAGTCTGCGTGGAAGAAAGATAGCCAACCCTGCAACGTACATTGCAAAGATAAATGCCTATGCATCGTTGGGGAATCTGCAAAAAGCTTTCACCACGCTTCATGAACTTGAATCCACATATGCAGATGCTGGAAAAGAAGTTGTGGAGGAAATGCTTTCACCTTTTACATCGTTGTACCCACTGGTTGTGGCATGCTCTAAGAAAGGTTTCGAGACACTGGATGAGGTATATGTTGACTCCTTTTAAGTGTACATGTCTACTTATTCTCAGCTTTCTTCGCAACAAGAATTAAGGTAGGGTCATTGGTTAATTTACCAGTAGACATACTAGTATACGTAGGAAACTTATGAAATTAAGAGCAATTCCAGAAAACCTGTTTATCAATGTGGAGCATAATAGTCTGAATGTTAATGCGCAAGAGAGTGCTGGGACTAAACCTTGTAATGCCACATAATCCACCAGGTATACTTCCAGTTGGAGAATTTGAGTCGAGGTGACACTCCATATAAGTCTGTTGCTGCTCTAAATTGTATAATTCTTGGCTGCGCAAACACATGGGATCTGGATCGTGCTTATCAGACATTTGAGGCAATAAGTGCTTCCTTCGGGCTGACTCCTAACCTCGATTCATACAATGCTTTATTATATGCTTTTGGAAAAGTCAAGAAGGTGCTGTTTCCATGTTATTTTCTCTCTCTCTCTCTCTAACTTTTTTTTCCATCAATGAACAATCAAGGCCTAACGACCATAGCTTGTTTGCTTTGCAGACTTTTGAGGCAACAAATGTTTTTGAGCATTTGGTTGGCTTAGGTGTTAAACCTGATACCCGAACTTATTCGTTACTGGTTGATGCTCATCTCATAAACCGGGATCCCAAATCAGCTCTGACTGTCATTGATAACATGGTAAACAAGAATTAAAAATGGACCTGCCTACACTATGAGAGAATGATGTGTGTTTAAATCATGTCTTGGAGAAACTAATACATTTTTTAATCAAACAGATCAATGCTGGATTTGAACCCTCTAGGGAGACATTGAAAAAGCTCAGAAGGCGATGCGTCAGGGAAATGGACAACGAAAATGATGATCAAGTGGAGGCATTGGCGAAGAAGTTTCAGATCAGGATGGGAACCGAAAACCGCAGGAACATGCTGTTCAACATAGACTACTCCAGAGGCCGTGCATTAAATAGATGAGTAGAATGTGAATTTTTAATCTGTACTTCATATACACAAAACGTGAAGTTTTTTTGTTATATTCTTTTGCCAGCAAGCTTTATTATATTCTTCTAATCTTAAGTATGTTCTTTACGTTATATTGTTTGTTGTTTTCTTTCGAAACCTAAACAGTCAGGGTTTAGAATAGCTGGATTCTGGAAAATATTTCGGTGTTGACCAAATAATGTTACAACTTTATCGAATATTACAATATTTTATCGATCTGTACATATGAATTTGTATTACATATTCAAATTGCTTCAGCGCTGTTCTTTGCTTTGTCGCCCGGGTGAGCGACCAAAAAATATCAAAACTTGAAGAAAGTTGAAGGTGGTAGCTGTTGCTAATATTTCTAGCGACCACCGTGATAACAATTTCCTTATTGCTATTTTAGTTTTAGCGACTCATCGTATTAATTTTGATGCCATAATAGTGTTAATTATGTGTTGCGATCGCTTGTCGCAAAGAACAAATCATTCCTAGATTGTTGTGTCTTTGATGGCTGGTTAGAGCTACTTTCTTTGCGTCCATTACAATTATCTTTTAGTTGGATAATTGGTCGTAAACACCTCAAATCAATCAATTTCTTATTTCCGGCATTCCTAGCTAGCGGATGGAATTGGTTGATGATAGACTCTTTTAACCGTATCAGTCTTATAATAGATGAATAAAAAGTCTCATTATAAAGATGTTTGGGTAATAAAGAATTCATCGGATCTAAGCTTTTGTGCGACGAAGGTTGGTGGAATAACACTGTGTTCACTTTCTCATTTTTATTGTCAGACACGTCCATAAAGCTTATAATATATTTTGGCATTGTATACATGTAATTATACTTGAGTTTATATAGCCTTGTGGTGTTGTAACATTTCCCATTTATAAAGTTGCAAATAACAAAAAAAAAAAAAACCTTATATAGAACAATGTCCTTTTTGAAACTTTTGTTCTTCGTGTTGAAACTCTTGTTTTTGGTTTAAACTATATAGTTATTGTGACTCACAAAGACAAGGCCTTGATGATGAATAGGCCCAATTCAGGGATCCAACAAGCTCTGCTGTAACAGTTACAAACAGCTTTGAGAAGTTTTCCCCTCATTTTTGGAATCAAAGACACAAAACCCTAAAATTACCGAAAACTGATTGAAGAAGAAAGGAAAGAAATGGGTGGAAGAACGGAAGAAAGTGGCGGAGGCAAAGAGAAAGAGGAAGAGCAAGACGGAATTTCCGTACACTCTCCTTGTAAAGCTGCTTTACCTTCATCCGCTTCTTCTCTCTCCAAGGTCTCTTTCTTTTCCTCTCTTTCTCTACCGTTTACTCCTTTGTTCTGAGGTTTTCAAGGTTTCTCTTGTATCGGATTTCTTCTCAGGAGCAATCACAGGTTGAATTAGAGTTAAGGTTACTAGAAGCTCTTGAAATCTATCCTCCTATTAAACTCCGAGGCAAGTTTAAACAACGCAATCTTTGATCCTTTGCTTGTCTATCAGTATTATGGGTTGCGTGAAACCAAGATATTTGCAAGTCTTATCTATCATGTTGGTGATCAGAAACCATTACCAATGGAATCATTTTGGCCATTGATCACTTATTTGGTTTCTTGCTTTCTAATGCAGGGATACATCGCCACTTTGTTCTTTATGGTCTGATGGAGTATCTCGGAAAAAGGTTTGTTTTCAGAGTTTCTTTCATACTTTAGCCGATGAGTTCTGATCCTTATTGATTTGAGTCTTTCTATCAACTATTCTTTTCCATAGCTTTGATCGACAGTTCACAGCTGATGAGGTTCTGCAGCTACTGGATCGTTTCTACAATATCGAAATGCTGGTATGTAGTTATTACAACAACAAAAATGTTGATTACAATGTCCCATAGCTTGAGGTTCAATTCATGGCCTGCTTTAGAGTTGAGCTAATGGTTTAATCTTTGTGATCTCTGAAAATTATCAGAAATCAGATGATGAGGACATGGACATTCTGAATCGTGAAGAAGACTTTACCTTGCCTCAGAGTTACTTTGATAAGGATGAACAATGACACAGTAAGAAGAAGCAGTCTTTGCTTTGTAGTTTGTTCATCATATCACCTCTTTTTGTATATGCCTTAGGTTTGTCCTCAGATCTTATGATGAGTTTTTTTTTTTGGTTTTTTTTCTGTATATTCTGCAGTTTTAGTAATGTCAATAATACCATCAGCATCAATGATCTTTTTTTCTTTTACTCTGTCGAGTTTCATCATAATAAGCTTTATGTTTTGCGGTTTTAACTCTTTTCATGTTACATTAATATCACCTTGGATTTGTTTGTTTGGTTAGCAATTTTAAAATATTGGAAATACAGCAGAAACATATCTGATCAGATCATAATATAGTTGCTCTTTAATTGCAGAGCATAAGATATTTGATAGCATGAAATTGACGACAAAAATAAAGAAGAAAAGGACGTAATTAAAAAGGAAAAGAAAAAAATAACATAGATTGAATTTCAATCGTCTGATTCCATCTCTCTAATGAAACCAAGCTATGGAATTTAAAGGAATTGGCCTCCCACTTCTGGGCATCAAATCTAATCTCATTCAACTTCCAAGCTCTCTTGGTCAGTTCTGAAAATAACGAAAAAATATCAAATTAGAATCTCAACAATCAATCCGTTCTCCGTTTTATCTGTGAAGTTACCTCAGCTGCCTCTGCAGGCTTAGCTTGTTCTTGCTTGGGTTCATCGGTCTTGACGTTCTCTTCTCCTGAAAACATAACAAAAGCATTGCTTAAACTCAAACATTTTAAGACATCATGCGTGCTCTGTGATTTTTAGACAGACCTCCATCTTCAGGAAGATCAGAAGTCCAGAGCGTGAGGTTGTCTCTTAGAAGCTGCATGATCAAAGTGCTATCCTTGTACGACTCCTCACTTAGAGTATCTAACTCTGCAATAGCCTCATCAAAGGATTGCTTGGCCAAATGGCAAGCTCTGCAAAAGTTTTCCAGAAACTACATTACAACAAAGTTGACACCTGATGCAATTTTATTTAGCGTTTTACAAATGAATGAGAACCTTTCAGGAGAGTTCATGATCTCATAGTAGAAAACAGAGAAGTTTAGAGCAAGACCAAGACGAATCGGATGGGTTGAAGGAAGCTCAGTGCTTGCTGCTTGTGTTGCAGCCTAATCAAAATAAGATGTATCAGACCAAAATTATCCTAATCTACAATTATCTCGGAAAAAAACTTATCCAATACCTCATAGCCTTTAAGCGACTGTTCAGCAGCTTCCTTCCTCTCTTGCTCGGTCTTAAACTCAGCCAAGTAACGGTAATAATCTCCTTTCCTAATAATTTTCAGAAAAATACCAAATCAAAACTTGTGTTTAATTGGGAGATGAGAAGAGTGTTTTGTAATTCACATCTTGTAGTAGAAGACTGTGGCTTCTCCTGAGGTGGCGTGAGGGATGAGATGCTGATCGATAATGGAGAGAATGTCTTGGCAAATGTTAGCGAGCTCGTCTTCTACCTTTTGGCGATAGCCCTTGATGTGCTTCACGTTAGATTCATTGCCTTTAGACTCTTCCTTCTGCTCGATCGAAGACATTATCCTCCAAGAGGCTCTTCTTGCTCCTATAACGTTCTTGTAACCTACTGATAACAGATTCCTCTCTTCAACAGTCAGCTCGCTGTTCACTTTGGCCACTTTCTTCATCGTCTCCACCATCTCTGCAAATTCTTAACCAGTATATTCCAGATATTCTCCCATATATGTACAGTCATAAAAAATCTACATGATAAAGACTAGACATTGAGTTACCGTCATATCGCTCGGCTTGTTCGGAGAGCTTAGCCATATAGACAAAGGTCTCTCTTTCTTTGTCGGACCCCGATGATGACATTTTGTCCCGATAATATGTCGAATACAGAGATCTTGATTATGGTTGTCTTTTTTTAATTTTTTTGGTTTTCCTCGTTGAAATAAATAAAGAGAAATAAAATGAGGAAGAAAGAGGAGAGAAAGAGAGAAATATAATAAGAGATTTGAAGATAGTTCGCAAATGGCGGAAGAAGACTGAATCTCAACCAGACCTTCAAATCCAAGCGCGTTTAAGTGTCTGCGTAATTTATTCCAACCAACTTAACAAACTTCTCACTTCGTGGCACTAACTTTAATTTATATAATTTTATGTCCGATAGAGGGTATCAATGGGGATGTAGCTCAAATGGTAGAGCGCTCGCTTTGCATGCGAGAGGCACGGGGTTCGATCCCCCGCATCTCCATACTTTTTAATATAAATAATTTGTTCTTTATTTATTTTAATATTTACTGCTACTTTTTTTTCCTCAATTCCATATTTTTTCATTTTATATATTTTATATGTGTGGAATCTGACTGAATTTATTAAATTCAAATAGTAACAGCTGAATGTTACTAAATTTGGTGAAATTATTTTTTTGTTATTAGATGAATCGTGATTATGTATCATAACCGATCTCCCAAACCCTTTAATCCTTAATAATATCAAATGAAGCCAAAATGAAATAATATTGTGTCTCATAAACCTAACTACTAATACTTCAAAAAAACTATTTGATAATAAATAATTAAAAACAATAATATCTCATAAAAATTAAATCACTATAATTAATGACTAGTTACGGCCGAGGACAAGTGGCAGTGATCACTTTACAAATTTTCAGGCAGCTGAGTTCGATTCCTTCCTCATGGTAGGAGAAGGAAAAAAAAAGGAATTTTAGGATATGGGTTTTGGCTATAGATCGGGTCTGGTCGATCCAATTATAAGGGTAATGTTGACAAAAATAATGACTAGTTACGTTTATCCTTTTCACCAATAAATAGTATCTTATATATTAAAGTGGGAGACACTTTCATTGTGACTTTGTTATAAACTTTAGGATAAAATTAACATAAGATTCATAACAACCCTTAAAAATAGGTTTAAGATGGTTTTGTTACAAATTTTTATTAAAAATTCAAATTATTAAAGATTTAATAGAAAAAACTCTAAAAAACTAAAATTTAATAAAAACATATTAGTTACCAATTTGGTTATTGATTCGATTTCAGTTTGGGTTTGGATTTGATTTTTCCGGTACATAGATTTAGGGTACATTCATGTATTTTGTCGGATTCAAATCATCTACTTCAGTATTTTGGTTATTTTAGTTTAAGAGATATTCAGATATTTTTATATTTCAGATATAGTCTGGTACGGTATAGATCGAGTTTGGATTCATGTATTTAATATAAATATGCAAAATTTAAAAAAATTTAATAGAAAAACTAAAATTAGGTTCTTGATTTGGGTTCGGCTTGGATTCGGTTTTTCAAATTCATAGATTTAGGATTTAATGGGGTATTTTGTCAGGTTCGCCTCGAGTTAGGTTCTTCTAATACGAGTTGATTTCGGTTTAGTTTTTGAACCTCTAAGAAATATTCAAAATATCAACAAGGGTTTAAAAACCAAATAAACAGGGTTGAAAAAAACAATAAAATCTCACGCTATAACGTGGGTATAATTCTAGTCTACGTATTAATACTTATTATCTTCTTACATATAATTAACTCAATTCACTGTGAAAATTTTACTATTTTATATATATACTAGTATTATATCAACGCTATAGCGTGAGATTTCATTATTTTTGCAACTGTGTTTATTTGGTTCCTAAACCCGTATTGATATTTTGAATGTTGTTTTAGAGGTCCAAAATCCGAATCGAAATTAACCTGAATTAGAGAAACGAACCCGAAACGAACACGATAAATTACCTTAATAGGTCATAAATATGTGTATTTGAAAAACCAAACCTAAACCTGAACCCGAACCAAATCAAAAACAAATTTTTTAAGATTTTTTGCATTAAATCATTTTTTAATTTTTAATTTTTATATATAAATACTTGAACCCGAACTAGATCTATACCGGACCAAACTCTAGCCAAACAATAAAAATATTTGGATAAGTCTTAAATCAAAATAAGGGAATACCGAATTAGATGAACCGAACCCGATAGAATACCAAAAAGGTATCCAAAATCTTATACCCAGAAAATTGAATCCAAACCAGAACCAGAACCGGATTTGTAACCGATTATTTTTATAGCTTTTTAAATATTTTATCACTAAATCTTTATTAATTTAGATTTTTTAAATAAATATCTGTAACAAAATCTATATCAAGCCTATTTTTAATGGTTGTTATGAACTATAGATTAATTTTTACCCTAAAGTTTATAACACGGTCAAAATGAAAGTGTCTCCCACTATTATAATGAAACCGTAGCAATAAGATTCTCCGTATTTTTGTAACAATAGAATAAAGATTTTAAATCTCTTAACTTGTTTTAATTAGTCGATTTGTTTTATCAAATTAACTCATCCATTTGTTTTGATAAGATCTTTCTTTAACTAATTAATTTGTTTTATTTCAATTAAATAGGTTTCAATAAGATTACAACAAATTGGTTACTGGTCAATTAAATAACATAACGTGCCATAATGATTAATGGATATTTTTATAATTTCAATTAATTCGGTTTTGATAAAAAAATTTTAATAGGTCCGATGGTTATTTCGTTTGTTTAGGGTAAAAAAATCCATTAGAATAAGGAAAACCATCGTTTAGAAATCCTTAAAAATAGAAGATGTAGCTATAAGGATATCAAATCTAATAAGAATAAAGAGAATATTATAATTTTGCTTTAAAATAATATCATTTCTATTTTTAATATATAAAAATTAAAGAAATTAAATAATACTATTAAAATAAACTTTTTATCAAATTTTATAATAAGAAGTTAATAATTATTTAAAGTTAAACAAAATTAAAAATAAGGAATTTTTTTGATAAAATTAATTGTTTAGATACAAATTTTGAATATAATAAAATAAAGATGGTTATTTCGTTTGCTTAGGAACAAATCTTTAACAGAATAGGTCCAATGATTTTATTTGGTTCAATAGTTAGTTCCTTTGTTTTGAACAAATCTATACCTAAATAGTTTGTTTTTATTTTGATAAAATAAAGATTAATTTGGTTTCAATAGTTTTAATAGGTCCGATGATTTTAATAGTTTTAATTGGTTCAATAGTTTTAACTGGTTGTTTGTTTTGGAAGGAATGCTTAACCAATTTGTTTGTTATTAAGATATTTTTAATTTTAATTTTCATATATATAATAAAATCGTAGTTAAGATTTTTTGTATCTTTTATATATATAGCCATAAAAGAAATTTTTAATTCTTTGATTAGTTTTGAATGGTCGATTTTTATTAACTATTTAATTTGTCCATTTGTTGTGATAAGACCTATTTTAACAAATTAGTTTGTTTTAATTTCAAATAATTTTATTGTAAGTGGTTCGATTGTTTTAATTTATTTTAGTTTGTCGATTTAGTATATACTCAATTAAATTCAAAACATAGGTCCAATTGTTTTAATTTGTCGATATTTTCAACTACTTAATTTGTCCTATGTTTTGATAAAATATTTTTAACAAAATAGTTTGTTTTAATTTCAATTAATTTTATTGTAATAGGTTCCATTGTTTTTTTTAGACATAATAATTGTAATATGCTCTTTTATTTTCCATGAAAACAAGTCTGTATATTCATTATTTTAAATACAAATCATAATTTATTAAACAAACAAATCATTTTTTTTAACTTAACTCATATTAATTAAAATAGGGCTGAAAGCCAATGTTCAGGGATACAATTGATGAAAGAGCGATTCCTAGAGAGCCCACGCACACTACAAGTTAGGAAATCGGCTTTAGAATTCACCAATCAAGGCAAAAGAACTAAGGAGAAAAAGATTAATTGGCTTCAAAGACGAGCAAACTCAATAGTATAAGGAGAGAAAGCTGGTCACTCATCAGGATCTGCTACTATCCTCAGGACATCAGCGCAATCCACTACGAACTATTAAAAATACAGACACAGTAAATTATAAGTTTATATACTCTAATATATATCTTATATCTAATACAATTTTAAATAATAAAAATATGTAAAATAGATCCAAAATACAAAAACACTATTTATCTATTGAGATAAGTAATTTAAACTATAGAAATAATAGTTAAAATACAATATGTATATTGAATAAAATATATAAAATATGTCCACATAATCGACCGTATATATATATAGAAAATATTTCTAATTATTGACGACTACACATATATAAAATATGTCCATATATATGTAATATTTTAAAACCAATAAACAGTTATAAAGGTAAATAATTATGAATCTTCAAATTATCTAATTTTGAAATTTAAAATTTTGAATATTGAGCTTCTAATAATCCACTAATCAACATTATTGTCCATAATTGAACACATGACCTATATTTACCTAAATGAACACATGTTTAAATGATTAAATAAACATATGACCTATATTTATATAACTAATAAATATGGATCTACAAATATAAATGAATACGAGTTTAAAACTCTAAACAAACACGGGATTAAGAACTCAAATAAATACGAGTCGAAAAACCTACGTGAATATGAGTGAAAAAACCTAAATAACACGAATCAAAAAGTTTTATGTGAAAATTGCAACGAATTAAAATTTAAATCAACAAAGATTAATAAATATATTTTATATCATCATTATAAATTAATTTTTAATATATCAAATATGTATAAATTAATAAATTTATATATACAAATCAAACAATGAAGTAAATAAAAAGAAATTAAATATCATATATAAATATTATAAATAAATAAAAATAGTTACAAATGCATAATAAGTTTTTACAAAAATATAACTCGTGTGTAGCACGGGACATCATCTAATATAAGATATATATATATATATATATATATCTTCATATATATAGTTGTTAAGTTCTCAACTTATATAAAAAGTTTATAATGAACTTGAAAGACATTGGCAGCTCTATATAAAATATGAATAAATATTTTTGGTGTAAACTATATATAAGAAAAGATTAAGCTAACTCATAGCAAAAAGAAAAAAAAGAAAAAAAAAATTCCTCATAATTCAGCTGAATTCCTCAAATACAAATGGTAACAATTTACCCCAAAAAAAATGGTGTAACACAAAATTCAGCAAATTCAGCTCAATTCCACTAGCACCATTTAGGGCCATAGTTACGATATTTGCCGGAATCTTATGGCCGTCACCGTCGTTCCTTGGCCGAGAATGATGAACATTGGAAAACAAATTCGGTGTTTCTTCGTTCTTAACCGTCGATTCTCCACCGATTTGACTCAATCGAAACTATCTCAAACCACCATCACTCCGGTGAACCAGGACCATCTCCTCCGAGTCTGTACAATCCTCTACCAGCAACAACACTCGCCTGATTCACGTCTCGTCTCGAAGCTGTCCTCCACTGGTTTTGAACTTACTCACGAATTCTTCCTCCAAGTCTGCAACAATTTCCCTCTTTCATGGCGTCCTGTGCACCGTTTCTTTCTATACTCTCAGACTCACCACGCCGATTTTGCTCACACCTCCACTACTTCTAATAAGATGCTTGGAATCATCGGTAAATCAAGAAACATGGATCTTTTCTGGGAATTGGCTTTGGAGACAGGGAAACGCGGATTGGCTAATGATAAGACGTTTCGGATCGTGTTGAAAATACTTGCTTCTGCTCGAGAGTTGAAGAAATGTGTCAACTTTTTCCATCTGATGACCGAATTTGGGTATTCGTATAGTTTGCAAACGCTAAATAGAGCAGTGGAAACTCTGTGTAAAGAGAAGCTTGTCGAAGAAGCTAAGTTTATTGTCATTAAGTTGAAAGATTGTGTTAAACCCAACGAGATTACTTACAGAACGATGATAGTAGGGTTTTGTAATGTGGGTGATTTAATCGAAGCTGCCAAGCTTTGGAATTTGATGATGGATGAAGGATTCGAGATTGATATTGAAGCTGGTAAAAAAATTATGGAAACATTTCTCAAGAAAAACCAATTCGATGAAGCTTCGAAGGTCTATTATGTGATGATTTCGAAAAGATGTGGAGATTTGGATGGATCATTCTACAGGATTATGATCGATTGGTTGTGTAACAATGGCAGGATAGATACTGCCTGCAAAATGTTCGACGAAATGCGTGAAAGAGGCGTACAGGTTGATAATTTAACTTGGGCGTCAATAATCTATGGGTTGTTGGTTAAAAGAAGAGTTGCAGAGGCATATAAAACGGTAGAAGGGATTAGGAATCCAGATATTAGTATCTATCACGCATTAATAAAAGGGATGGTGAAGATTAAACGGGCAAGCGAAGCAACAGAGATTTTCAGGAAGATGATACATAATGGATGCGAGCCGATAATGCATACATATCTTATGTTGCTGCAAGGACACTTGGGGAGAAGAGGGAGAAAAGGACCAGATCCATTACTCAATTTTGATACTATATTTGTTGGAGGTATGATCAAGGCGGGTAAACGATTGGAAACTACAAAGTATGTAGAGAGAACGATGAAGAGGGGGCTTGAAGTGCCTAGATTTGATTACAGCAAGTTCTTGCATTGTTATTCTAATGAGGAGGGTGTGGTTATGTTTGAAGAGATGGCAAAGAAACTACGAGAAGTGAGTTTGTTTGATTTGGCTGACATATTCCAAAGGTATGGAGAGAAAATGACCACTCGAGAGAGAAGGAAAGATAGAGAAATTCAGCCATAAACACAATTTTGACCTTGTAAGTACAGATTTTAAGTTTCTTCTGCAAAAAAGAACTTAAGCTTTATTTTGAAATCAATGGTTGTCTCAAAATTTGTTTACATATGACTGGCGCAAGGTATCGGTACAAAATATATCTGTAAAACAACATCAATTATAAGATCCTACTGTAGATTCACACTGCAATGCTAAAGTTACAACTTCTAGTACCCCAAGACTGATATTAGAGAGCTTCGTACCATATCGGCAAAAACCAGAATGGTTTCATTCTTCAGGGTCTGCAGTCTCTTAACCCAGTCATAAGAGTTTCTTCATCCAGTTTGTGTCCTGCACATATTCAATTACATAAATCAGTAGGCAGAGAGAACAGAGTGGTCGAAGCAATGGTGTTAACTATGATGCAAAAATAAGATCTGACCTATAAATACTATTTTGTTAGTCCGGTTCTCTTCCTCACTCCATTTTCGCGCTGGCACTATGTCATATATCTCTCTAACGGCCTGCACATATTTAACGACATGACACGACCTTACTCATGTTTCAATTCACGACTACATTACCTGCAAAATATGAAGCTGGTCTGAGTTCTGAATGCTCAACACAGCCTTGCAACGGTATACATCCATCTCTGATACTTTATCCCACAGAATTTCCTCAAGCCATAAACGAACCTGTCATTTGTCAAACAGAGAACAAGGTGTATCATGAAAACATTAGTCTTAACTAATGTATCCAAGAATGTTTGATGAATTTGTTACCTTATCAAGGTTTAAAGGTTGAGGTTCACTGATGCAAAGAGTCCTCACTCCACTATCGTGAAGGTCTGTCGTCGTCAAAGATTTATTGGCTTCTAGCAGGGATTCCAGACGGCTGACATGCTAAATGGAAGAGTGACAGGGCAAAAAGTTCAATTGTTACAGTCATACAGCATATAATCAGATAATACAGGAGAAGTTTCTGAAACTTAACAGTCGCATCATATGCCTGGCAGTCTAATATATTGGACAAATCAACTTGGCACCTGACCGAACGGATGACATTGGCAAGCGAGTTGATGGAATGAATTTCCTTCTCTAATTCATCAGATTCCTCTTGAGATATCAAGTCAACCTTGTTCATTATTACTGTGTCCTACAAAACAATTTAGAAAATCATATCATAATGAGGTGAGATGCAAGATGTAGAAGGTAATAAGTTAGGGTACCCATTGGATATGTCAAAAGATGATTACCGCAAATGCAATTTGATTGAAAGCCTCAGGAAATGAGGATGAGTCACGGCGTTCATTTAGCTGAAAACGAAGATTCTTTGCATCCACGACCTATCCAAACAGCTAAGTAAGTACAGGCAGCTGCTAAATTACTGGAACAAGGGAGACTGTAAACAATCTTAAGACATATATGCTATAAAGAAGTAGCCAGAAAAAGAAAGAATCACTTGCTATAGATGACAAAGAGCGGTTTCAAGCTTAACACAGGAGAGGTGAATGAGATTTAACAGTTTTTCACTCACAGTAATAATGCAGTCAAGCTTGACTTCTGATTCTAACTGCTCATCCAACCAGAGGATAGAAGCCAATGGAGCTGGATTTGCTAAGCCTGTTGTCTCTAGCAATATATGATCAAGCCTGCATACGAGAAAGGAAAACCAGAAATCAAATATGCACTCTTGTAAAATGTAGGCGATTGTACTTTTAAACACTGTCTCAGATTCAACTAGTAGTTGTAAACTACAACTAATGAAAGTAATATCCCGAACAGAGGACTAGAAAGAAAGACAAAACAAAGTAACAAAGCTTCCATTTTCGTCTGATATATATGCGATTTATGGCTTTAACCAAATTTTAGAGCTTTAAAGACAACGACCATCACGAATATCTCACTGTCTGTAAAAATAAAACAGCTGGTTCTAAGTTAGAACCGGTGCAGAGAAAAATTGCACCTGTCTTTTCTCTGCACAAGCTGCTCAAGGGCTTGAACAAGGCTATGCTTAACAGTGCAGCAAACACAGCCATTAGCAAGCTCGACCCATTCTTCTACGATGGCACCTTCTTCTCCTTCGTTTATCATAGCCCTCTCAACTCCAATCTCTTCCCCAAACTCATTCAAAATCACAGCGATTCTCTTCCCATGTTTCCCGTTCAGAATATAATTCACAAGCTAAGGTAAAATCAATCAGATAATATAACAACATTAGAGTCAAAATAAAAACCAAATCCAATACGTAAACAGTGAAATAAAGAGACTTTTTCCCATTGCTTACGGTGGACTTTCCGGCGCCGAGATAGCCAGTGACGACAGTGACACCAACTGAAACAGAATCGCTTGATTCCTTTACGGGGAGAATCTTTTCGACAGAAACATCCGATTGGATTTGAACAGCCATCGGTGGCTCTTCATCATCTTCCATTCCGCTTTCTCAGCTTCCTTCTACTTTCTCCCCCGTCGCCGGTATATGCTGAGCATCGACGCCGTAAGTGACTTTGCTTGTGGAGTATGGGCCGCCGAGCCCACATTAACTCATTTCAAGTTCAATTCGATTCGGTTCGACTTAATTATGTTTGGTTTAATTTGGTTTAGGTACGAACCCCTAATTTTTTTTGGTTAAAAAACCCCTAATTTTAAGTTCTCCAAACATATCTCTTTCTCGGTCTTTGGTCGATTCTTTCATCTGAGAGAAGAAAAAACCTAAAGTTCTCGTGTGGTATTTTGTTCTGAGAGAGAGAGAAAGAAAGAGAGCACATCACTGCCCTTAACCGCCATCTTTATACGATCCTTTAAAGGGTTTTAGGTTTTTTTTTACTCTTTGCTTTAACGATGGGAAGGGCAAAGAAACCTCAGAAGTTTGCTGTAGTGAAAAAGATGATAACCCACAAAGCTTTGAAGCAGTAAGTAACGTTTCTTCTTCCCTGGAAATTTGATATTTTTAGGCTTTGTTTTCTTGGAGGTTTATTAATGGTACTTGTCTTCAGTTACAAGGAGGAGGTTCTGAATCCAAACAAGAAGGACCTCACTGAGCTACCGAGAAATGTGTAAGCTATAAGCCTTTCGTGATATTCGGAGATTATTAAAATTTCGAGTTTAATTTGTGATTTTGGGGGCTTTTGGATCAGGCCGAGTGTTCCTTCAGGACTTTTCTTTTCTCACAATACTAGTTTGGTTCCTCCTTACCGGGTTTTGGTGGATACTAACTTCATCAACTTCTCCATCCAGAATAAGGTAATACACAATCAATTGCAAATATCTACGATAGAGCTGTTATCTCATTGTGTAGGATAATAACTGAAAAGATCGATTTGGATTGAATTTTTGTTGTAATGGATCTAATTTAAAATTGTTCTTTTTAATGCAAACTGATACCCTTTTGAACTTGGTTTCTTCTGTTGTATGTATAGCTGGATCTTGAGAAGGGTATGATGGACTGTTTGTACGCAAAATGTAAGTTACTTAAACTATTTTAAGCTTAGAGTTTTGTAACTATCTTTCCCTTTGTTAACCTTTGAATCGTTTTGGATTGAAGGCACTCCTTGTATCACGGACTGTGTCATGGCTGAGCTGGAGAAGTTAGGTCAGAAATATCGTGTAGCTCTAAGGTTAGCTTTTTTGGATTTCAAAGAAGAGTTTTCAGTAGATTTGTATCTTGGAATTATTTGGTAGATTCTCAATTGGTTAGTTTTGAAATATGCTAGAATTGCAAAGGATCCCCGTTTTGAAAGACTACCTTGTGTACACAAAGGAACATATGCTGATGACTGTCTCGTTGACAGAGTTACCCAGGTATTGCCTCAGCAATAGCTTTGTTTACGTGGCAGGGAGATGCTCTGTTTATGCATATAGTCTAATTTTCTGTTTGATTCTTTCCTCTGTAATATACAGCATAAGTGCTTCATAGTGGCTACTTGTGATAGAGATCTAAAGAGAAGGATCCGCAAGGTAAAGATAATAATCTGATATGAATGTCTTTTGATATCCATGGCTGAAAACTTTGGATGTTAATTTTTTTTTGCTCATTTCCAGATTCCTGGTGTGCCAATCATGTATGTGACGCGACGCAAGTACTCAATAGAGAAGCTACCTGAAGCAACACTAGGTGGAGGTATGCATTGTATCATCTCTTCGACGGAATTATTTAACCATCAGGCCACTTGGTATTAGCTTATTGAAATTCACTTTTGTGTTTTATGGTGCAGCTCCAAGATACTGATAAAGAATCAAGGAGCCATTTTGCCTCCAAGAAATTTGGGAAGCGTGAGTTAGTACTAGTTTAAGCTTGTGAAGCAAATGAGTGAGAAAGGTTGTGTTATGCGATATTGAGAAATTTTTGTTCAATCTCTGGCAAAATATGTCGTCTATTTGATAATGTTATGTTACTTCTAAATAATATAGTCAAGAGACATCATTATCTCAAAACTCTCAAGTTCTTGCACTGTCTCGTTCGTTTGGTAAATTGATGTGAAAACTCAAGATAATTACATGAAAATCTGCATGTTCTTTTTAGCTTTGATGTTTTGTGTGCTTATGCTTGACGAAGAAACTGATTTTTCTCTAAATGGAAATTTCCATTTCCTATAAATCCCACAACATTACATAGTTTCTCCGGTTCCACAAAGGGGTCTTAACCAATTAGGGACATTACAATCAAGCAAAGGGTCATAAATCTTAAGACTTGAGAAAACGCCTAGCATTACTATCTGCACTTGTAATAGGAGGGGTCAAGCTCCTACATCGTACCGTGAGTATCGACTTGGTAAAGCATCTCAGACGTTGAGATGAGATTCTTGAAGTCACTTTCGAAGCAAACAAACATTTCTAATATAAATTTAGAGTCGCATAAATTCTAATATAGATTCTGATCATGGTACGATCAACAGAACACAATATTCGAATTAAATCCAAATATCATCACCTAACACATACCATAAGGGCGAAAGATCTTAGACAAACTTTTTTACGTACATCTATTCTTAAGATTTCATTTACCTAAATAAGACTATAAGAGCTTAGAGGTCAATCGTAATTATGTGTCTCTAACTTATTACCACGGAGCCAACACAGATGTTATAAACTCATGCTCCACAGATTCAATCTCTTGCTCAACGGTTTCTGCACATGATTTCATTTCAACAATCAATCTTTCCACCGATTCCGTGTGTTCTTTGGCAACTGCTTTTTGTCTCTTCAGCTCCAAGATTTTACGTTCTAACTCAACCATTTCTCTGTCTAATTTATGCTTTTCCATCTCTTCAGCTTCAATCTTCTTCTCGATACATTTTCTTTCCTCCGCTTTCTTAGCTCGCTTATCTTGAAGAGAAAACACTTTGTCGATCCGTGACTGAGCGGTTGCAACATCGAATCCATGCTTCTCTAGCTCAGCAAAAGAAGTTCTGAGACTACTTAGTTTACTTGGAGAAACGTCGAGCTGCAGACCTCTGACTTCTTCTAATAACCCATAGAAACTCACCATCATACCAACTGCTGACCATTCGCGGACGTATTCGTTGGCCTCGAACAGTGGGCTGAAATGAGGATCCTGTGGTACTGTTTTGTACACCTCCTCGGTTTCATAAGTCTTCCAAAATGGCAAATTCTTTACAAAAGGAAAAATCGTGAATGTATGGTTTGCTTGAGTAGTTTCCTGGACATTAGCAGCAGAATTATCCACCACATTTGGGGTGTGATCAGAGGATAGCTCTGCATAGATCAATGCAAAATAAGAACTACGAACGTTTAAACACATGGCTCTGCATAAACGTTTTAAAACTGATGCGTCGTAGCTACTTTGAAAAGCATCTTCAGTATATTGAACCGAGCCAGTAGATATATATTTATGCAAGAAGAGAGAAGCTGATCATCAGCATCACCAAAGCAGATATTATTACCTGTATCATTGATCTCAACAACTGAACCATTGCAAGCCTCATCTACAAATTATAGCCAACGATTTGATAAAGATCTGACAAGAAACAAAGAAAAGCAAAAACAATAAAGGTAATACCGATTTATACCAGTTTGATTCAGGTCTCGCTTGTGATGTTCTTCTCTTTTCCTTTTTCTATAATTTTCTTTGCTATTCTCCTCCTCGGGCATCTGAATTCAAGATAACAACAATCATGAAGGCTAAGATAATAAACACCATCTAGTGGAAGTGAAATGGTTATGTTTCAAACAATATTTACCTCCTGTCGAGTTGAACTATTCTCCAAACCATTTTTCATGGGCGCAAGTGGTGTCTTCTTTGGGGATTTCTTTCCTACAGTTTCAGCCTCTATTTGTTGCAACGATGTTGCTGTTATGACTGGGGACGGGGTCACTGGTGTAAAGGATTCTTTTCCTGGATAAGATTGACATTATAGATCAAAATATTCATTATGTAGAAATTAAACACGAGTGAAGGAAGTCAAATTTACCTATTGATGTTGCTTGCGTGATTATGACTGGAGGAGTTTTGTCATTCATCACAGCATCAGCCCTCTTCTTTCCCAATTCTGCAGTGGCCTGTTTCCAGGTAACAATAAAATAAGTACAACAATATCAAAGACATGACTAAAGCAAACGAAAGAGTAAACTGTCTAACTTACCTCTACAGTTCCAGCTTTAGTGTGTGTCTTGTCAATTTCCTCAGGATTCAGGGGACTTTTCAAACGCATTGTGGCCATTTCAAGAGTCATTGGATTAGCACCCGAAGAAGAGCGCATTGACTTCCTTTGTATGACGTTGGAAGGAGTTTCTTTTATGGGCTTTAGCTGAATATAGAAAGAACATCATAACAGCTTGAGTTCATACTAATAAACCAACTGACAGAATGGTGTCTTAAATTAGTATAATCGATACCTTTGGATCGTAATGCCAAACTCCATCTTCCCACACCATCAAAGGCCTAAGATCCGAGTGTTTAAAATCATATTCCTTCTTCGTAGGCTCGAAACAAACCCTGTAACGTTTATCAAGGAGAACTCTTTTCACCCGTCCTTGATACCACCCTGAACCATGAAACGCCTCTACACGGTCCATCAATGAATACTGGTCAACTGGACAAGGAGGCGGTGTGGGTCTAACACGACGTGAATCAATGATCGTGTTTGGTTTTGCCTCTTCACCATTGCAACTCAAGTACTTATTCCAGTTCTTCACAATGAATTTCTTCTGACCAGTTACTTCAATCTCTTTAACTATTATTGCAGGGAACCACGCAACTTCTACTCTATCTTTGACATATTTCACTTCCACCATTGTTCCTGAGCTAAACATGGACTCATGCAATTCCTTCAAGAACGACATTCATAGAAGTTAAACGTCTACTCTAAGATTCACAACCAAAGCTAAAACCTTTAACCAAATTCAGACAAATTAGAGTTAGAGATTGACACGTGAAGATGAGCTGACTGACAACAGAAGATGTAGCAACGATTTCTAATTAGAGTCAGAGAAAGGTTTCAACTTTTGCAAGAAGGCAAGATGTAGCAACGATTTCTAACAGATATAAACTCCACACTTCAAAACAAAACCCAAAATCAGTCTCGTACCTTGATTATATCTGGTCGGACCCAGGTCGAATCACTCCAGTTAAGATGCGTCCGCAAATGCTTCCTCTTGAATAGTAGAATGTCAGGTGGTGAATCAATATAAACCAAATAATTATCATCCTCCTCCATCTTCTTTATGACCATACCAACCCACCATCTTTCTTTGTGATCAACATCAATCATTGTACCTTCCTCAAAAACGAGGTCGTTGTGCAGATTATCCGGCGGAACCGGTCGAATAAATTTCTGATCGATGTGTTTAATCAAAGGAGACGAACCATCTTTATCGAGCAAAGTTAAGTAACGAATACGCAGCTTTTTGCGTCTGGAATTGGTTGGGTTTTCTTCTAAAATAGCTCTGAACCAAGAACCTTCAAAACCTTCTTCTTCAGAGGAGACTTCAACTACACAATCTATGGTAAACATGTTTTGCTCCATCTCTGAAAATCCAACAATGTGATTAATCTCTCTTACAGATACACAAATAAACAGAGAGAGCAGAAGAAAAAACACAACTTTTAAAAAAACCCTAAAACGACTCCGCAACGCCAAGTTCTGATGGAACAGAGATTTCAATACTGGAAGCAAAAACGTCCTATGCCTTAATTACTATTTACACTTTTTTGGTCAGAACTCAGAAATGGGATTTGTGCTTGTCAAAAAAAAAAAAAAAACTGGGATTTGCCTTTTAGAAAATATATTTATTTCTTTTTTGGCGCGACAAATATTACCAAAAATAGAATTCAGTCAACGTTTGTGAAGGCTTTGACTAAACCTAGCTCAAGCTTCATTTTTGAGTAACGGGTTACACGTCAGCTTCGTGATATGGTTCTTGTATATTTTTCTCTTTGTGTTTTATTCACATTGTCTCCCAATTCCTACTAAATTTTTTTTTTGACTTGCATCTTAATATTAAAATAATTAGATAAAAGTATTTTGACCTGAAAATAGATATGTAACATTTATAGAATTGATAAAAATAAACGCTTGTGTTAAAAGTCTTAACACAATACATATTTTTTTAAATTCCAAACAATGCGGACTCATGTAGTAGGGTAATTAGTGTAATTTTTACGACAAGAGGCAGTATTGCCGTTGGTTCCTTTTGAATGACAAGCACATTGGGATTGAGCACCACATCGGTTTTCAATATTGAAGGAGCAGTTTGTTGATCGTACATGGCAGCTTTTCTGCAATCTCTGCAACACACAGTTTTGATGGTTTGTTTGAAAATTGTAATGCTTGGGCCTGTCATGTTTGTGAATTGTCAAGAGGCCCATTTTTCATTTCCTTCATCTCTGTTCTGCTTTGCTTGCTCTGTGGTTTCATTTACGCTTACAAAAAGCTTTTGTTGGTTCACCTTTGATGCCACAGTTGTTGTACCTTTTTGGTCTCTCAGATTTAAAGTGATATCAACTCAAGTATTCTCCATTACTGAATTATAAATTACAGCTTAAATATGGTGTAAGAGCTAAGAAAATCCGAAGCCCAAATATCATAAGTGGGCCGAGCCCAAATTCATGAGTGGGTTAATATTCCGTATCGAATGTATTCTAATTCCAATGACTTTAACAAAATCTCTCTCTCTTCTCTGTATCTCTAACTCTCTGCTCGATCGTTCAATCTGAAAGAAGAAAAACCCTTGAGGTAAAGTTCTTGTCTTTCTAAATTTCTTGGCTTCTCTGTCATGTATCGCTCCAATTTTCATTTTCTTTTGTTTTAAGGAATCTAGTCTTGCCCTCTGTGTTTTTTTTTTTCGGTGGAGAGGATGGGTTTTGTTTTATGTTGGTCAAGTAATTAATATTTAGGCTTATGTATTGAAACTGATTCGTTCCGCTTAGATCAATGTTTTTGAATTTGAGATTTATACCTGTGGTTATGACGCACCGATTGTATTTTGGGACCCTCGCGTTTCGATTGTCCAAATGCTGAAATTCTCTCTTTTAAATCTGTAACCTTGTTGTGTTTGGTCGTTCTGAATTTGATGGATTTGAGCTTACTAAGTGTTTGATTAAATGCCTCAAAGCTTACTCTCAATGTTGACAAATTATATATCTGCTACCAGTAACAGAAGTCCATGTTTACCAAGTGCATTTGGCGTTAAATCTACATTGAATTCTACTGGGATTGTTTCAGGGTTTAAGGTTTTTAGGATTTTTAGTTCCAGGGTTTACAAGATGTGTGTGATGTTATAAACCTTGAACTCTGATCATAATGTTGAAGTTAATTTTAGGCTATTTAGATTTTAGTAGATGGGGAAAGACGCAAAAGCTGGTGGGAAGGGTAAAGGAAAGCAACCGAGTGGTAGTGATGAAGCTGCCCCCAAGGGTAAAGGGAAAGGAGGAAAGGCAGGAAAAGCTGCCGATGGTCTCGGGACATGCACCTATGTTAAAGGTGTGTTTTCCTCTATTCATTTCGAACATTCTTGGATCCAAAAGTTTTGCAACTTTTTCATTTGTGGTACCATAGCATATAAAAGTCAATCGACTATGGTTGTTGTTTCAGCAAGACATATTTTGTGCGAGAAGCAAGGAAAGATCAACGAGGCCTACAAAAAGTTGCAGGATGGTTGGTTGAGCAACGATGACAAGGTTCCTCCTGCTGAGTTTGCAAAGGTGAAACCCTTCTTCCTCCTTATTTTTTCTATGATATAATCATCAATCTAAGATAATTCAGATAGTATAGTTATTCCATCTCTAGCTGTGACAGTTACATGACCGCTGAAAACCCATATCAGTACCTCATAGTTCATTGGTTAACTGAGATCTACAGGTTTCAGAGTTTTGTTATCTAGTATGCATAGATGTCTGTAATGAATTGCTGAGAGTCTCAACAAGGTTTTGTGCATGGAACTATCTCAGATTGCAGCAGAGTACTCCGAGTGCCCATCAGGGAAAAAAGGAGGAGATCTTGGATGGTTCCCAAGAGGAAAGATGGCAGGTCCATTCCAAGATGTCGCTTTCAACACACCTGTTGGAGTCACCAGTGCGCCTTTCAAATCTACGTATGTCCACATTCTTTAGTAGCCCTTCTTTCTTCAATCTCAATCTGAATTTGGCTTTGTGAGCTTTGTTGAGTAGATGATGTATGTGATTGTGCGGTAATTGCAGGCACGGATACCACATTATCTTGTCTGAAGGAAGAAAAAACTGACTGATATATCCCTGGTCTGCTTCTCTCTTCTCTTATGGAAGTCGCTTGCTAGTTAATGTAACCTTCAAAAAAAAGAAACAGAAAACACAGCCTTTGTTGGTCTGGCCGAATTATTTTTATATATTGTTAAAAAAAGTATTCTGTCGTGTTTTGAATAATGAATGCCTCAAAGGCTATAATATCTGTCGGTGTTGAATTTCTGAATTGAGACATCATCTCTATTACAATCTCTGTCGCTTGGTCCTTTGCCTTCTTTATGAAAAGGTATGGTTTCAAAGCCTCTGAAAGGGAAAGGGTCTTTGGGAGAGATATCGAATTGGTAACATCGTAAGAAATCGTTTTCAAAGCATTGATTAATTAATTACTTGACGGTCATAATGTGAACTTAGAGTGTGTAAATAAGAAAAACAGAGAGAAGAGAAGAGCGATTTGTGGATTGTTGACTTGTTAGTGTGAATCTAACAAACGCATAATATGTATTATTGCGCAAATCTCCCAAAATTCAATCCTGCGTCCACTTTCTTTTGATTTATACCTGAAAAAAGAAAAAGAAACAGCGTATAAGCAATAAATGTATAATGAGATATGTTTGTTGCGTAACAGATTTCGAATTTAAGCAATGAAGACATTCAATAAATTCACGGACCACTCTAACATAGCATCCATCTACTTGTATACTTCTTTATTCAATATTAATTTATTCAAATGAAATCTCTTACGTAAAAAGACATATAGACTAATAATAATTTAGAAGAAAAACATATCATATGTGTGCTTATCATTGGAGCTGGAACATCAAAATGCGTGTGGTTACTGGTTAGTTAAGTCATCTGTGTTCTCTCGAGCCTGTTTTATTCCAGACGAAGATTTGTTTTGTCTATAATAGAATAGTAAATACAAAAGAAACAACGATATTGTTTTAAGCAAATATATATATATATATATTTCGGATACGTAAAGAGTTCTCTGGGAAAAGCAAATGGGAGAAGACAGGCCTTATTATATGAAGAGGGCTAAAATCGCAACTCATTAGTATACACAATCGCAATCAGTAGAGAAATATGTAAAATCAAAAGCATCATTACCATATTTTATGTGGAAATATGCTAAATTCATCATATATTGTAGTATCAAATACGAGTATTTTTTTTTTTTTTCAATATTGGATTACAATTGGCCGGTCTATTAACTAAATTCCTGCATAATGTAGACAGCGAAACTCGATCCCTAGATATGCAAGTGCACATACCTTTCATACTAATGAAAATTTGTCTCCGAAAATTACGTATGTTTTAAAATTATAATTTTAAAAATATGTAATTGAGAAAATAAAAAAATTAATATTCTTTAATCTATGTATAAAATCTGTAAACATCATCTATTATAAAAGATGGGGAATACTAGTTGTAAATCTTTGATTCGAAAACGAATTGATTAAATTTAAGAGAAAATTTTGATGTTGAGTGTGCCACATATTTTTGACCCAAAAAAAATTATGCTGTAGGTAGATCCTAAAAATTATAAATTTCATTGACAATTGGTCAATTTTCTCTCCAACTCTGGAAGAATTTACAAGACTATGAAAACTTTTCTCATTGATAAATAATTATTCTTTTGTAAATTTTTTTATTTCTCTTTTGGTTTCAAAACTTAATATAAGTTATAAGTTGCTGAAAACAAAATAATAAAGAAAAATTCTATCTATGACTTCTCACACATATCTTATTCTGCATAAGAAGATTGTGCTATCATAATATCACACATACCTTATTTACCATATCTTTTTTTTTTTTTTTTGGGTTCAACACTATATTATTATTTGTTTCTTTCATAAAATTTCTTTAGCAACACAAAAAAAAACTCAAAATTCGGATTCTCATATTTAATGGTAATGGCAACATCTTGAATGGTACACGGTTTTCAAAAGATTGATTATTGGGATGCTTATAGAATTCTTTGGAAAAAGCAAATGGGAACAAGTCTTACAGATGAAGGGCCCCACAGATAAACATTTCACATTATCTGATAGTGTAATACCATTTTCGTGTTGAAATTAAACTATTTAGTGTTATACTTTTATCTTTTTCTTTCAACTCGAACAATAATACTAAATATTACACTGAAAGTACTAATTTATATTATTAAATTAAAAGTTCATAAATAAGAAAGCTTATTTAGCTTTTTTTTTTTTTGTCTACCATACAATTATCCAACCCATTAGCCAAATTTCTGCATAAGCATGCAGCAGAACTCGATTTCTATATATACAATTACGTCTGTCTTTAGTGTACTAATTACCAACCACTACGTTAAAGGCTACTTACACTTATTTGATATTATTTAAACATATAAATAAATAAAAACAGAAATATATTATTTTAACTTTTAATGTGATGAATAGTATTACACCAAATTTGGTACAATATTATAGCAATTACACTAAATTTAGTGTTTTGGTTTTTTTTTTTGACTCATTAGAGTATATTTTAAACCAAATTTGGGTTTTAATTATCCCGTTAAAATTGCTCTCATAGCATTAACAGAGATATGAATTTTTTTCCTTGTTACATAACTTATATATGGATATTTTCGGAACAACCATCGTATTACTACATGATTGTTGAGTTAAGTAATATTATCAATTGCTAAATTTTTCACTCAGTCAGTTTAAAAGACCAGATGAAGTATTTTAATTTAATCGCTAAAATAATAGGCTATTACTCGATACTTTGTTTAAATGATAGAATGTATTTGATTTTTTATTGGTTTATGAGGTAGTCTTTACTTAAGATTAAAATCTTCTACTAGTTAAAGTTGAGTTTATACCTACCATATATTCTTTCTATTTCACTTTATTTGGTGTTTTATGATTTTTTGTTTCATTTTAATTGTTATTTTAAGATTTCTATGCATAATTTATTGTCTTTTTAATGTTTTTAACTTTTTAAATTCTGCAGATTGATTTGTGATTTGTTAGATTATTTTGAATTTTGTGATAAATATGTTTTATTTAAATATAACACAAAATTTAATAATTTATTAAACTGTATAAAAAAAAAAAAAATATCAATTATAATGAAACAGAAGGAATATAAGACCTCCAAAATAGTGGTTCCATACGGTCAATATACCTTAATTACTTTTGATTGTGTTGGGTAAAAGTTATTAAATATCCTACCATGTAAGATATAATTTATAAGAAGATAAATATATATAAATATATATTTGATTTTAATTAATTTTTAAAATAATAAAATTATAAACAATAAGATTAGCAAATTTGATATTATAGAAACATTTCATATTGGTTACATTGTTGCTTATATAGGGAACAAATTTAAATTTATCAAAGTAATATAAGTTTTATGTTTGTTTTTGTCTACTTTTGTTTGTTTTCGTCAAGTTTTGTTTTTATTTGTTTTATATTAATCTGACAACGGTGATTAACATATTATTAATTGTTTAATTCCAAAAAATCGTAATTTTAATAGGCTCCGATCCGAAGATTTCATATCTCTCAGATTTCGGTCCTATAAATAGTATCCAATTCCAGAGCTTTCGTTCACTCGCACTCCTCTCCTTTTTCTTTCTTCATTTCTTCTTGTTGCTCTCTCTTTCTTCTTTTCTCATTCATTTATTTAAACAGTTTGGCTCCATCCATCTACACATAAGAATATATATATGTTACAAGGTTGAAGGAAGAGATGGCTCCAAGAAGATCAAACATGATGATGATGATGATGACCATGATGATGGTGTTTATGATGAATAGCAAACCATGCATCTGTGCGGACATTTCCAGAAGCAGTTTCCCAAATGGTTTTGTCTTTGGAACTGCTTCTTCTGCTTTTCAGGTCCCCTCTCCTATCCACTCTCTCTTTTCTTTATCCTTTTATATATATTTTATTTTAGGTTTTAGAGGGATCTTAAAAAATACTAAATTTATATATTCACGACCTAAAAATAGGTCACATCAAATTAATTATATAAGTTCACATGTGATATGTTTTAATTCTCCCAGTACTCTATATAGCAAATACAAGTCGACATCTTCTTTGTAATAGAAATCAGAATTTGAGAAGATTTATCGTCAATCTGTGAATTCATCGTAATATTTGATGGATGTTATTTTACGATGAATTAGCGTCTGTTAATCTTTTTATTTTAGTTGTTGTTTTGTAATTAATACGTTCTTAAAATCTGGTCCATAAATCTATATAGTACGAATAATTGCATGACGCGTAAACAAATATCTGTCACGAGCAGCCAATATCTGCTCCTCCTTTTCTTCTGGTTTATGTGTTTTTTATTTTCCCCAAAATTTTGGTTTTTTGAAACAAAGACCCATTCTTTTACCCATTTTCACAAATTTTGACCTTTTATTCATCTTCCTCCTTTTTCTTCCAAAATTTATTGTTTTTTTTTCTTTTTTCTATTTTGACCCATTCTTTTACACACTTCAACAGTTTCTACCTATTTTATCTTCACTTTTTGTCATAACCCAAGTCAAGTAAACCCAAAGTCTTTCTCATTCACAATATTTAAAATGGAAATAAAAATAAATAATGTTGTGAAGTTCTACTACTTGATAATTAAAATTAAATGATAACATTAAATGGGTGCAGCATGAAGGAGCAGTGAAGGCAGAGGGCAGAGGTCCTACGATATGGGACACATTCTCCCACAGTTTTGCCAAAATCGCTGATTTTAGTAACGCCGATGTTGCTGTTGATCAGTACCATCGTTACGAGGTAAATCCCTAAATGTCTAACAAAAAAAATTAAACTCATTACCAAAAAATAAAGTAACAAGTTTTAATCGAAATTATAAAATGTGTGAGCACAGGAAGATATTCAACTTATGAAGAATATGGGAATGGACGCCTACAGATTTTCCATTTCTTGGGCCCGCATTTTTCCAAGTATGTTTTGTAATGAACTTTTGACTTTAGATTACTCAAGTTTTATAGTAATACTTTAAATTGATGGATTAATGATGGTAACATAATGTGTGATTTATAGATGGAGTGGGACAAATAAACGAAGCCGGAATCGATCACTACAACAAACTCATTAATGCTTTACTTGCTAAAGGTGATCCAGACTCATTTTTCACAAAATCTTGTAAAATTACTTACAATATTTATTTACTAATAAAATTTTCGGTAAAATATATGCTAATAATCTTATTAGCTCTTTTAGATTTATAGTAATTTATAAAGTATGGTTGGTGGAGTTTCACATGTAATATAAACAATATTAACGTAGGGATCGAGCCGTACGTGACACTGTACCATTGGGACCTTCCTCAGGCACTTCATGATCGATACCTCGGTTGGCTCAATCAACAAATCATGTAATATTATCAATGAATATAAGTATATTACATTAGATATAATGTAATTTCAAAACATATTTATGGACCTTTTTATTTTGTGCAGAAATGATTTTGCGGCCTATGCAGAGGTTTGTTTCCAGAGATTTGGGGATAGAGTGAAGCACTGGATCACGTTCAACGAGCCACACACATTTTCGATACAAGGCTATGACGTTGGCCTACAAGCTCCAGGTCGCTGCACTGTTCTTCTTTCTAAGCTCCGTTGTAGCGGAGGGAACTCATCCACTGAGCCTTACATTGTCGGTCACAATGTTCTTCTCACTCACGCTACTGTATCTGATATTTATCGCAAAAAGTATAAGGTAAGTCAGTGTACCCTAATGATATTAGATGAGCAATTATATATGGCTTCTGATGTATAATTTTTGATAGGCCAAGCAAGGAGGTTCACTAGGAATAGCGTTCGATGTAATGTGGTATGAACCGGAGTCGAACAAAACAGAGGATGTTGAAGCTGCACAAAGAGCTCAAGACTTTCAACTTGGCTGGTATGTAGTAAGATTCTTTTATGTTCCATATCTAGTTTATACAAAGTGATATAATCTAAATATGATCTTGATTAGGTTTTTGGATCCGTTGATGTTTGGAGATTATCCGAGTTCGATGAGAAGCAGAGTAGGAAGTAGATTACCAGTGTTTACAGGATCTCAATCTGCTCTTTTGAAGGGTTCTCTAGATTTTGTTGGGATTAATCACTACACAACATACTACGCAAGGAACAACAACACTAATTTCCTCGGCACTGTCTTAGAAAACGACGCCATTTCTGATTCTGGAACCGTCACTTCTCGTATAAACCATACTCATCTCTTACTTAAATGGCAGCTAGTCATTACCATTATCTAATATTAATTCATCTTCTTCGTTTGAATTTTCAGCGCTTAAAGGCTTAACCCGAATTGGAGAGAGGGTGAGTAACGTTGCTTATTAACTCTAATTCAGTTATACATCTCCTAAAAATGACTAATCTGGTGTTGTTATCGTGAACAGGCAAATTCGATATGGTTATACATAGTGCCTAGAGGAATGCGAAGCTTGATGAACTACATCAAACAAAGATATGGAAACCCTCCTGTCTTTATAACTGAAAATGGTAAAACACACACTTATCTTAAAACCACATAGACAAGAAAGTGTGTTTAGGTGTAATGATGTTTGTTTGTGTAGGAATGGACGATCCAAACAACAGTCTGATCTCAAGAAAAGAAGCTCTGAAAGATACGAAAAGAATCAAATACCATCATGATTATCTATCCAACTTACAAGCTGCGATAAAAGAGGATGGTTGCAATGTGAAAGGATACTTTGTGTGGTCGTTATTGGACAATTGGGAATGGGCAGCTGGTTACAACTCAAGGTTTGGTCTTTACTTCGTTGATTATAAAGACAATCTCAAGAGATACCCTAAAGACTCTGTTCACTGGTTCACTTCTTTCTTGAACAACACTTCTTAATATTTTCATTGGGTACTACGCTTATTGTAGACAAAGCTTTATATGATTAATTATAGATTTCGATGTATATTAATTGAAAGTTAGTTTCTCATTGAGACCGTCTCAAACTATATTGAAATGCCTTGCATATCTTAGTGTAATGATGAATACAACCGAAAGAAGAGAAACAATAATTTGTACAAAGATCAAGAGTTTCAATTCTTGATCTTCCAGCTGTTGCAAGAGAATTACTTTAACTAATGAAAACGAAGTTGCTTCAATTTGCATTATAGGAGATACTCATTTTTTCATGTTTATCAACATCTAGATCAATATAAATTTGATCCAAAATTTATAACGCGAGACTATATAATTTTTTAGAGACAAATTTTGGTAAAAATACTACAAAAGATAATATTAAACCAGTTACTAAATACACTTCTCATATCTATAATCCCTACATTATTAATTATATATACATATCTTATCAAATGTTATTGGGGTAATGCTTGTTTTTGATATGCTTCCTTGGAGAGCCAGTTTTGCCATTTTTGGTTAAAAGCATGAGATTTGGTGTAAAAGAGAGTGATGAACCCAAAAAGAGTCCAATTAACGTGATAATACTCTTCAGCTAGTCAATTTTGTAACCAAATAATAATTGAAGAGAAAAAAAAAAAGAAGTTATAATGTTGGGAGCAATAAATAAAAAGGCTGAAATGAGTAAGTCAAGTGGGTGGAGTGTGTAATTATAAATCTGTAAGACATCTTCTGTCATTTCCATCTTCTTCGCCGCTACTATCTCCTTTTGTTTTCTCTCTCATTCTTCACCGTTAACCTCATCTTACTACTTCTCTCTCTCTCGCCACTGTTCACTCTCAAGTCTCCATACACAGGATCCCACTGGTAAACTTCTCTCTTTTTCTTTCTCTGCTTCGATAATGTGTCGGTTCTCGATCACTCTGTTCTTGTGATATTTTGAATTGTGAGATCATTCGTTTCTTTACAAACTCGAGATTTTGGGTTTCTTTCGTTATCTTCCGTTTCGTTCAATGCTTTGTACTAAACATGGGCTTGATTTCTTTAATTTAGATCGTACAACCAAAGATCTTTTTGCTTTTTACTATTTACATTTTTGTGATCAGAAGAACGAGATTGATCGTAGTGCATTCCATTATATTGTTCAAACTTCGTGGGAATTCTGCTTATGAAATTGATAGATCTGAGTTTACAAAGTGTTTGATTTAATGCTGTACTTGCTCAACCTTTAAATCGATTTATGCGTTTAGATATTCCATATCCCATCCAATGTCTATGTTTAAATTATGAGTTACTTGCAACGTGATCCGTCAATGTACTGAGTTTTGACAACTAGTTGTTGGAATTAACATTTTTGTTTATGTTTTCGGTTTCCTCTTTGTATAATTGGCTAATTTCACTCTCGTCGACTATATCATGGTTTTGTATCAGTAGGAGGAGTTTAAAATTCAGAAATGGTGAAGATATGCTGCATAGGAGCTGGTTACGTGGGTGGTCCAACCATGGCAGTCATGGCTCTTAAATGTCCGGAAATTGAAGTAGCCGTTGTGGACATCTCTGAACCAAGGATCAATGCTTGGAACAGTGATAAGCTTCCTATCTACGAGCCGGGCTTGGAAGATGTGGTGAAACAATGCAGAGGGAAAAACCTCTTCTTTAGCACAGACGTGGAGAAACATGTCTTTGAGAGTGACATTGTATTTGTTTCAGTCAACACTCCAACCAAAACACAAGGTCTTGGTGCTGGCAAAGCTGCTGATCTTACTTATTGGGAGAGTGCTGCTCGGATGATCGCTGATGTATCCAAATCTAGCAAAATCGTTGTTGAGAAATCCACGGTTCCTGTGAGAACAGCAGAGGCTATCGAAAAGATTCTGACTCATAACAGCAAAGGCATTGAATTTCAGATTCTCTCTAACCCGGAGTTTCTTGCTGAGGGTACTGCGATCAAGGACCTTTACAATCCAGACCGTGTGCTAATTGGTGGTAGGGATACTGCAGCCGGGCAAAAGGCGATTGAAGCTTTAAGAGATGTTTATGCTCATTGGGTTCCAGTGGAACATATCATTTGCACAAACCTCTGGTCAGCTGAGCTCTCTAAGCTTGCAGCAAATGCATTCTTGGCTCAGAGGATATCATCTGTCAATGCCATGTCAGCTCTATGTGAGGCAACCGGCGCTGATGTCACACAAGTTGCGCACGCTGTGGGTACTGATACTAGAATTGGTCCAAAGTTCTTGAATGCTAGTGTTGGTTTTGGTGGATCATGTTTCCAAAAGGACATCCTAAATCTGATCTATATATGTGAATGCAACGGCTTGCCAGAAGCAGCTAATTACTGGAAACAAGTCATAAAGGTGAATGACTATCAGAAAATCCGTTTTGCAAACCGGGTTGTTTCTTCCATGTTTAACACAGTCTCGGGCAAGAAAATTGCGATCCTCGGTTTTGCTTTCAAGAAGGACACAGGTGACACAAGAGAGACTCCAGCCATTGATGTTTGTAACAGATTAGTTGCTGACAAGGCCAAGCTGAGCATATACGACCCACAAGTCCTTGAAGAACAGATCAGAAGAGATCTTACCATGGCTAGGTTTGACTGGGACCACCCTTCACATCTTCAACAGATTAAAGTTGAAGGTATCTTAGAGCAAGTGAATGTCGTCTCAGATGCTTACGAGGCAACTAAAGACGCGCACGGCCTTTGTGTCTTAACTGAGTGGGATGAGTTTAAAGCCTTGGACTTCAAGAAGATATTTGACAATATGCAGAAGCCAGCATTTGTGTTTGATGGTAGAAACGTTGTTGATGCAGTGAAGTTGCGTGAGATCGGCTTTATCGTCTATTCAATTGGTAAGCCCCTTGATTCTTGGGTCAAGGACATGCCTGCAGTGGCATGAAGATGCCAACTTCAACCAAATATATATTTATTTATATTTAAAATATAGTATTAAGATTTATATTCTAAAATATAGTATTAAGATTCGTTTTTAATTCCTTATCCTCGTTGTAAGTTGTAACCAAAGCTGAAACAATGATACTTTTTTTTTTGGGTCGGAAGCTGAAACAACGATACTGGAATGTAGTATTTGAATTAAAACTTATATTTATCTCAATATTTCGTCTTATCAAAAATCAAAATTTGTGTTTGAGTGGACAAAGGAACAACATAAGGAACAATGTGTAAACTTACAAAACAGCAAGGACTATATTGAAAACAACTTACAAAACAGCAAGGACTATATTGAAAACAATGTACTGGTTTAAATTTGGGGTCCAGCTCAATTTTAGGGATCTTTGCGGGTCAAAGTTTTGGGCCGCTTAGTTTGGAAAGTAGCTCCACGAACCGTATCCATCTTTCTCGATATTATCTTCTCTCTTCTCTTTCCCCCCAATTCGTAAATCTAGTCCTCTTTCTTTTTCCCTTTTTTTACTGGGTTTTCTTAATTAATCTTGCAATTGATCGGTAATTTCATCTAATTCTCGTTTCCCGCTTTCAATTGATACCAATTTTTGTCCGTCTCGTTTGTCATAAAAAATCTAGGGTTAGGGTTGTGGATCTCCTCAATAGCTGTATAATATCTTGATTCCTCGTTTTCTCTCGCTATTGACATCGATTTTCATAAATATTCCTTTTCGATTTGATGTTAATTTTATGTTTTTTTGTCCCCGATTGAGATCTAGGGTTCATATCTACTAATCTATTTCAGGGCTTTCCAGATCTGTAAATTATCAGAGGGGTTTCTCTTGCTTTGTATAGATTTTGCCAATTCTTATCTAATGAACACTGGATTGGTTTAATTTTTGGGTAGGCTGGAATCTAGAGTTAGGGTTTCTTTTATTTCTGCTTTGGGGATATTCAATTTTTCCCAGCTCTAGCTTCTAGACGCCTAAAGTTCCTATTGACTATCTCTGTTTTACCGTATTTGCGGTTTTATCCTTTGTGCAGTTGGCCTAAAACCTTGTCCAAGCTTTGCTTCTTTAGACAGGTAAAAAAAGATACTTGTTAAGTGCATTTGTTCTTGTCTGAACTGGTTTTTAAGCACGAGTACTTACTCTCGCTTTTTGTCATTGCATTGGTTCGATGTTGTACATGCATGTCTGTTAAACTAGCACGGCAGCATATAGTTATGGTCTAAACAAGAGCTTTTGTATAAGGTCCTTTGCATGCGTATTTGCTACAACTGTGATAGGGACTTAACATTTATTTGTTTCACTTTACACGTTAACATGTTGTTTTGCTATTCCATGTCTTTAGGATTCACAGATCGAATCGTTCTTCAGTTTTCTTTTCATCAGTAGATTTTATTGCATTTTATCACCAATTGTGCAGGTTGAAAATGGGATTTAAACGCCCTTTGGATGATGAGAAATTTCATGAGCTCCCGCTCAAGCACTCTAGACAACTTGGCTATACTGATAAATCGAATCAGTTTGAAGAATTTAGCCCTCGCCATGATGTTTTCCACAAACCTGTTACCGCGGGTAAATATTACATGTAGTTATAAATTGTTTGTGGGATTTAATCTGTTTTTAAGGATAAAACTTCTGTATGTAATCTGCTGTTCTCTTTTGAATGGGTCTACCGGACAATAGTGAATGAGGGAAATCTTTGCAAGTCCCAAGGCGGTGAATCATCTGATGGTGAAATGTTTGACGTGGAATCAAATCTTGTTTATCCGGGTCATGACATGGATGGTACTTCTACGTGGGTCACAAAAGGTTGTGGCGGAAGAGATGTAACTCACTCTCCCTATTCTGTAAAGTATTTTGAGCTTGACATGCCTCCTAGAGTATTTGCTCCTGTTGAGACTTTTTATTATTCTTTCCTCTTGGATCAACCTGCTAGAAAGCAGGTTCCCATCGGACCTGGTCATCAGGCCCAGATTCCTGAATGGGAAGGTCGTCAGAATGAGAATGTAGACCCTTCAGGCATGACAGCTCAAAATCACGTTGTTGTATTTGATGATAGTGAGAAGCTGTATGGTACATGTGTCGGTCCTATGCCAGCGTTGAATACACTTGCACAGACGGATGACATAGTAGGGAAAGCTAGAAAGTACTGTGTCTGTGGGGACAGGGGTTCTATCAGGTGTGTGCGCCAGCACATCATAGAAGCTAGAGAAGAAATAGTTAAAATACTTGGATTTGAGACATTTAAAGACCTGGGCTTCCGTGATATGGGAGAAGAGGTAGCGCGTAATTGGAGCGAAGAAGATGAACAACTTTTTCATGAGGTTGTTTATTCAAATCCTGTAACTTTAGGTCGGAACTTTTGGAAGCACTTGGAAGCTGCATTTTGTTCCCGATCTAAGAAAGAGATTGTGAGCTACTACTTTAACGTTTTTGTCCTCAGAAGGAGAGCCATCCAGAACAGAACATTGTTATTAGACATTGATAGTGATGATGATGAATGGCATGGATGTTATGGAGGCTCTTCGGGTACTCATTATGTTGAAGAAGATGAAGAAAACTCTGCTATTGAATCTCCGCTTCATCAAGAGGCTGAGAAAGTATCTCCATTCCATCGGGAAGAGGGCGAAATAGATGCAAGTAATAACGGGAAGGATGAAGATAATATCTGTCTTGTCACTAGAGAAGGTGGCAGTGGACTGTTTGACCAGCATAAGATATATTCAACAATTGAATATATGGACAGATTTTCAGGGAGAAATGGGGAGAGATTGAACGTGGAAGACGACTCTTGCACGTCCTTTGAACCTGCGTATGATGCTGTGTACTGTATAAAGAAAAATGAAATGGGTCTTGGAGAGCATCAGAAGAAGTTGAAGGAGTGTGATGGTCCAATGGACACTAAAGTCTGGGATGCTTCGAGATGCCTGAATGTTTCAACAAATGGCAAGGATTTTCAACCAAGCCATAGCATCATGGAGGATATCTTTGGTCATGGATCCTGGGAGAACAAGGCAAGAAACAAGTGAGGAAGCAACATCATTCTCAACAACTTGCAGAATCCTGGGAGAGATATTGGGGTTATGGGGTCCTCTAAATGTTCCTACTAAAGTAGAGAGAGGAGAGAGAGAAGACTATTAGACTAAGAATATCAGCCTTTGTTTCTCATGTGGAATCTTGTGAATTGGCTGTTGTTTCACTTTTCTTGGGGCCCTCTTGCTCAGTATCCTAACTTAGAATGTCAGAATCTCTCTGATTTGCACTAAAGGATTTTTCTCCTTTGGCTTGTAATTCTATGCAGGAAGTTTAAAGGCAAAATCTGGCTTTTGCCTTGAGAAACCATCATTACAACTGAAGTATACAAACATGGCTTACTTTCTTATAAACAAAGGAATTTTTATGAATGAGAACAATTAAAAGGTTAAAATTGGAAGATAAATTCCGTAGTTTGTTTAGTAAAATCTAAACCTATTAGATGGCAAAGATTAAAAATAAATAACAATCAATCTTATCAAACACAAAAAGAAACAAACCTCACAATATTCAATGCAAAGTTTGTTGCTTTAGAATAGGAGAATATGTGGCAGCAGCCAATTATGGTTCTCTCAATTTAAAGGCTTTCGTGTTGTTTGGACGTCGAGAAGTAACCTATTTTCCTGTGTTTGGTCCCATGGTTTGTTATACCCACTACTCGAATTGAGTGTTCTAATTCATTCCACAAGAATTTTTTGTATACAAGGAAAAAAATCTTTGATGGCAAAAATCGGAACTTTCTGTAAATGTGAGATCTTTTTGAGAATTGAGGAATGGTTTAAGAAAATGGTGAAATTAAAAACAGATCTTGACCGTCCAATAACTTTTTAATCTATCTCTTGTTGAATATCTTTTTGATTCCATGCATGACTTAAACAACACACACACCGGAGAGATGGAGAGAGAAAAGAGAAAAGAGAAAAGAGAGAGTTTTTGTTTGTTGAGAAGGAATAGATCCAAAAATGCAGCTGACCTTTGATTACTCGTGAATTTGGAACAACTTCACTTCTCTTTTTCATTTTTTTTTTGCGTCCAAACTTTTTTTAATTAAAAGAGAAAACAAATCTCTGAAC
Organism: Lepidium africanum; assembly: GCA_900406405.1. NCBI lineage: Eukaryota > Viridiplantae > Streptophyta > Magnoliopsida > Brassicales > Brassicaceae > Lepidium > Lepidium africanum. The sequence continues at coordinate 32,131 of OVAX01000219.1, read as the reverse complement.
TTTTAGAGATACTGTGGGAATTACTCAAAGCTTGTTTTTATCCTTCTCTCTGTTTATTAGTTTGAAGGTTGGATCTTGTACTTAGTGAGAGAACAAACAACTGTCACATCCAGAAATCGGATCACAAGTAAAATCATCAAGCTTTCTGCATCTATCTATCTATCTATCTATCTATCTTTCTCTTCTTTTCCTCTACAGCATTTGGGTTTTGTCGGTTTGTGTAGCATTTCTTTGGAGAGATTGTATTGAGGTAAATACATACAAGACAAAAATGGATTTTCGTTTTGCTAATCTTCGTTTTGCTTTTTCGTTTCCTAACAAACTCTTTGTTGATTCTTGCTTGTTTCGTGTTTGATCATTTGTGTAAGTGAAGATCAAATTCAAATGGAGGAGATCAAAGAGAGGAACTTCGTGTGTAAGTATTGTGACAAGCAGTTCCCTTCTGGGAAATCACTTGGAGGTCACATCAGAATTCATACGAATGAGAATTCAGTTGATTCAGATCGTTTTAATGGCAACATGAACAAGAGGTTGGTGGATCATCAGAGAGAGATTTTGGCTCTGAAGCAGCAGCAACAACAACAGCAACATTGTTGTACAGAATGTGGTAGAGAATTCGTTACTTTGAAAGCTTATCGCATTCACATGACTTGTCACTCTAAGAAGGAGAAGATGTTGATGGACAGCCAATCTGATACTGAGACTTACTCAGCGCCTACCAGGAAAAGATCTAAGAGGGTAGCAATGAAACAATCCAATTCAGAATCTTTTAGTAATGGGAACTCGTCTGTTACTACTTCTGAGATTAACCAAGAAGTTATAAATGGGGCTTTGAATCTGATGAGGTTCTCGCGTGATACTAGTTTCAAGAAAGGCCATAAGTTGGTGATGATGAACTCTCTCGGTGAGTTATCTGATAAGAACTCTGTTATTGTGGAAACTAAGTCATCTTCAGGAGAGGTGCTAAAGATTCCTGATGTGAAGAATGAGGTTTTAGAGACGGATAAAGTTGCAGTGGTTGACGAGTTGAGATCTGCTGATGATAATGGTGTTATTCTCTATGATTCAGATGGTTCTGATGTTGATTACTTCATGAATGGCCCAAAGAAGTCGGACTCAGGATTTTCAGTAGATAGATCTCTTAGAAACAATGGATTTGCATCTCAGTTCAACAAGAGATTCAGGAGTAGTGATGAGAAGGGGTCAAAGTATGAGCTGAGTAGAAGCAAAAGGGTCCCTTCTTATGAAACTGATTCATGTGCAGACACAAATAATAAGGTTCATAGGTTCAGTGATATCAAAACCGCAATGGTTAAGAAAGCAGGTGATGAAAAGAAGAAAAGCAAAGGCCACAAATGCCCCATTTGCTTCAGGGTGTTCAAATCAGGCCAAGCTTTAGGTGGTCACAAGAGATCACATAACCAAGAACACAACCAAATAGCTGAAATGCGTAACCAAATAGCTGAAATGCGTAACCAAATAGATCTCAATCTTCCTTGTTCGGATACTGATGAATGAATCAAAAACTGCAGCAATTAGAACCCATCTGGATAGCTTTCATCCCCTTTTTGCTTGTCTGTTTACTCCAAATTTTTACAAAATGCTCAAGGTTTGAAAAGCTTTTTGATTTGTTCATATAAAGCAGCTTTTCACTTAGCACATTTTTTTCTTTATGAATTCAAGGGTTGATGTATATATAAATCTGCAGCTTTCTAGGGACTTTTCCTGTTTTTTACTGATATTCTTCTTGTCTGCAAAGAGAACTGTCACCTTTAATTAAGTTTTAGACCTATAAACTTTCCTCTCTATTCATTTTATCCCAATCAATCTTAAGACAAAGAGTTCTTGTCTCTTGCTTTTATGATGATGTTTTAATTTTAACAACCATAAAAGAAACAAAAAAAAAAAGAGAGAGATTTGTGTCCAAGATATTGATACGATTGATAGGAGAAAAATCAAAATAGGACACAATCCAAGTTCCAAAACATATTACTACTTTTAGAACACTTCTAGTTTAATAGGTAGTTGTGGATCACATACTACACTCTTATTGGGCCTGATATCGGCCCATGGAAGTCAATAAAGACCCAAAAGATAACTTGAGACTCACTAAACAACTCAATACACGTTCTTGTATGTCTTGCTTGTATCAAGATTGCGTAAAATAAAATATACATATGAAAAGCTCATGATTTTGTACGTATTGTAAAAAGTTTCAGAAAGTAAAATAAATGGATCGGAATGTATAAGAAAGTCACGGGTTTATATTTACGTCTATGAAAACGATCCAAGTAAAGGACCCACAATTTTTGTATATAACAAAGTTTTGCTCTCTTCATTAACTTGAAAAATCGTCATAACATCGATTCATGTGCATCTTCTGTGTTGCATTAAAACCCCAATTTGCTTCCCTCTTTGTCCTCAAGTTTAAATTTTTCCATCTCCAAGAAAACTTCTCACTTTCTCTCTCTTTTGGAAACCAAACAATGCCGACGACTCACATGAACCGTCCGATCTTGATCTCTCTAATCTTCGTCTCCTTCCTTCTCAAAACCTCCACTGCTTCTGCAACCATCGCTGAAAGTAACCGTACATCAAGAAACTTCCGTTACCGAACCTATAGAGTTCACCACCATCCGTACTACGTGTCGGCTCCTCACGGTTCGTGCGACTCTTTCACTCGTCCGTACGCACGTTCTATGTGCATTGAGCTTCAAAGAATCCACCGTAACAGTCGTAAGCAGCCAATTCTTTCTCCTCCTCCTCCGCCGGAGATTGATCCAAGGTACGGTGTCGACAAAAGACTCGTCCCTTCCGGTCCAAACCCGCTTCACAATTAAAGTTTCTTCTATATACTTAAATACATATATACAGAGACTGCGAGACTTTTGTTACATATCTTCTAATTAACACTTGGACTTGTTATAGAGCGATATATGTCTTCTTCATCGAGTTTTTCTTCATCTTCATACTTACTCTCTATCATCTTGATCTTGTAATGCATGAGTCCTACATTATGAGTATATTGTTGATATTTCCACGCTTGTTTTTGGGCTTTGTAAAGTGTGGAAACAATCTTGGAGATAGTTCTTTTTTTTTATTTAATAATTTTGCTTGTAGTTAAAATTTTGAAAGCAAAAGTGGGGAAAAAGTGAAATAGTATGGTTGGGGAGAGGAGAGAGGTGGAGAAACGCATGAGTTCCATTAAGTTGGGAGCTGGATTAAGTTTCATTTAATGAATAAGAAAAAGGATTGGTGATTTTGGAGCATATCATATGCATGCTCGTGTGATTTTTGGCTGTAAAGATATCTAATTTGCTTGTCTTTGTCATTAGATGCTAGTGTGCAATGTAAGAATTTTTATGTACCTTCTCATTATCTATCTATCATTTTATATTAATTTTGTTTTTGCTAAATGGTTTTGTATCTCTTGCCCTTTTTCTCACTGTATAATTATCATTCCAATCAATCAACGGATAAACAAAAAAGCAAAAAAGTCTTATCTATCTTTTTTTATTCGGTAAAAAAGTCTATCTATCTATATGGAAAGAATAAATATATACTAGTTATAAATCTTAGTTTTTGTCATTAAATTTTGAATATTTAGTCATAGAGTTTATGTTCTAATTTTAGGTTTTGGGTAATTGATGGGAACTTGCCATTCAATTGTTAAAAAATGAGTTGAACTATTGGAATATGTTTTTGAGTTGTATATAAAATGAATTTATTTTAGGTTTTTACTTATGGAATAAAAGTCATATTTCTACAAATTCAAGAAAATAGTGTAAGTCCTTCACGAGAAAACAAAAAGAGTATAGACACTACTTTGAAAGTTAAACAGAAATTTTTTTGCAAAATTGGTTAATCTCGATTAGAAAGATTGTTGTTGGACTGACATCTTGCAAACAAGACTCTTAAAACTATGGGTTTGATTAAAGGTCGTTTACAAATCATATATTTATTTTGCTAGCAATCAATACTTCTTTTTGAAACGATTTTTTGTAAATGACATTTTCAAATAATCATTTGCAAAATGAGCTATTTACAAAGCTATTTACGGTCATTTGAGAAATAACCGTCGTTTGTAGATATCAACGATCATTTATTTTTACATAATTATAATTTTAAAAAAATATATGGTTCAAAAAAAAGAATCATTCGTTTACATTTGCAAAAATAGTTATTTGTTAATATACAAAAATTATATTTAAACATAGTAACTGTAATCTATATTATATCAAAAATATTGAATTATATGTCATTACTCGGTTTAGAATAAGTTTTTTAATGAAATTTTACATACTAACTTTAATATTATTATATTATTCAACCGATGCATTGTTACTGCTCAACACTAATTTTCAAATGATCGCTCTTCAAAGGATCTTCGTTTTAACCGCTTATTTTTCCTAAATGATCGTTTCAATCGGTGTTACCAATCGGACTCATCATTTGTAAATACATACGACCATTTATTTTTATATTTTACAGATAATTATGATTCAAAAAAGAATATATGATTCACATTATGCTTCAAGAAAAAATTATTCATTTACATTTAGACAAATCATCATTTGCTAATATAAAATATTACTTTAAATATAGTAATTGTAAATCAAAATTTACATTACAACTTTTACCTTATTACACTATACAACCGCTACAATGTTACCAATCAATATTAATCTTCAAACAAAGATTGTTTGAAAAAATATTTTGACAATTGCTATCTTCAAACGCTCATTTTCAAACGACCTTCATTTCAACCGCTTTTTTTTTTCAAACAAGCGTTTCAAACGATGTTACCAATTGGACCCTATCAAATTGAGTAACTGCTATCTTCAAACGCTCGTTTTCAAATGACCTTCGTTTCAACCACTTATTTTTTTCAAACAAGCATTTCAAACGATGTTACCAATTGGACCCTATCAAATTGAGTAACTGAATCGTTCTCGGTTCTCTATCAGTCAATTCATCCTGAATTAGGCAATCATTATCCGGTTTAAGGGCCCTCCAAAATCTCTATATCACACCAAGTTGGTCATGATCAACGCAAATCATGTATTCAGCTAAAAAGTGTCAGGTCTTGTATATGTTTTTTTTTCTTTACTTTTTTTTGATAAATCAGAGTTCTCAGATTTTATGGGAGGGATATAGACTATTCTCCTGACAGATGTGTAACCTACGGCTAGACCTTCTTTCCGGGTATTCAAATGAATCGTTAAATAGGCTCATATCCGTGTAAGAGGTGTTCGAAAAAATTGTAACTTACTTTCACAATGTTAAGAAATCGAACACACGACTTAGTTAAGGTCCGCATCCGTTCTTTCCGCTGCACCACAAGGCTTCGGACATTTTTTTTTCTTAACTTACTGAAATTAATCAATTAGTTACTTCGTAGCAGTATTAGTTTGGTTGGTTTTATATAAAAAACAGACCCCTAATATAATGCGTGTACAGCTTTCAATGAAAGCTTAATCAAAATTTCAATAGACAATGGTCACGTCTTCCTTCATCTCTCTTATTCTTATTTTTGTCAATTGTAATGTAATCTAAGAATTATTATTTATTTCCATTCCTAACCCCAAAAGAAAAGCAAATCTGCTAACTTTAGATATTGGGGACTTTCAAAGTCCGTTTTATTTGTTTCCTGTTTTTCGGTTCACTTTGCTTGATGGTAGGATCTGTACTTAACAAGAGGACTGTTACATCCCCAAAACCTGATCTCTGGGAAAGTCTCAAGCTTTCTGCTTGTTTCTCTTTCTCTTCCCCCTTCTCTCTCTTGCCATCTGGAGACTTCTCTGAAGATTTGAGGTAAATTGGGCAAATGGGTTCTCAATGTATTACATTTTTGTTCTCCGTTTTCTTATGATCTTGCTTGTATGTTGTTTGATCAGATGGAACAGTACAAAGAGAGGAAATTTGTGTGCAAGTTCTGTAGCAAGAGGTTCCCTTGTGGAAAATCACTTGGAGGTCACGTCAGAACTCACATGAACGAGAATTCAGTTGATTCAGATGAGGATGAGCATAGTAAGCTCAAATTAGATGAAAATGGTGGCCAATCTAGTTATGGTCTGAGGGAGAATCCTAAAAAGAACAAGAGGTTTGTGGATCACAGGCAGATGATGGCTCTCAAACATCAGCAGCAACAACAACAACTTCTTTGTTGCAGAGAATGTGGTAAAGGGTTTGTTTCTTCTAAAGCTCTTTGTGGTCACATGGCTAGTCACTCAGAGAGAGAGAAGATTTTGATGGACAGTCAATCTGATTCTGAGGCTTCCTCGTCTCCAATTAGGAGAAGATCTAAGAGAGTTGTTGTGAAACACCACCACAAAGCTGCTTTTGAAATAGATGGTATCAGTTATCATTCCAATTCTTCATCTTCTGATGCTTCTGAGATTGAGCCTGAACAGGAAGATTTGGCATTGTCTCTGATGATGCTGTCGAGAGATTCCACTTTTAAGAAAGGACACAACTTGGTGATGAACTCCCCTAAGGGGGAGTCATCTGACAACAACTCTGTGATTCTTGAGACTAAGTCATCTTCAGGAGAACAGCTGAAGATGTTAAATGTGAAGAATGCTGAAGTATTCTGTAAGAAGAACAATAACGAGTTGAGATCTAATGAAGATAAGGATGATATTCTTTATGATTCAGATAATTCTGATTCTGGCTACTTCAGAAATGGACCAAAGAAGTTAGACTCAGATGTTTCTGTTGATGGGTTCCTCAGGAACAATGGATTTAATAGCAACACTGTACTGGGACCTGGATCTGGATTCAACAGCTCTCCAACAAAGCAATATACATCCCGGAAGGAATTGTTTAAAGGAGGGTCAAGATCAGGTCGTTCTTCTACGAAGTATGATCTAAGGAAAAGCAAAAGGGACTTTCCTTCATACGGTCTGAAGAAAACTAAGTACGAGTTCACTGAATCTGTCTTTGACAGTGCTGAGCAGAGCTTGGAAACTGATTCTTATGTGGATGCAAACCGAGCTATAAAGATTTATAGTAAGTCCCCAGTGGTTAAGAAACCAAATAACACAAAGAAGAAAAGCAAAGGTCACGAGTGTCCAATTTGCTACAGAGTGTTTAAATCAGGACAAGCTTTAGGTGGTCACAAGAGATCACATTTCATTGGGAATCAAGAACACAGGACTTTGGTGATTCAACATCAAGTACCTCATGATATGCATACGCTCATTGATCTCAATCTTCCTGCTCCTATTGATGAGTGAATTAATAACCCAAACCCACGATTTTGTTCTCTTTATTGTTTTCTTTCTATTTTCACAATTTTTCTTCAGATTCAAGATAATGCTTTTGGTTCAGAAGGTAAACTAAAGAATTTTTTATTATTAGAAGAGAAAAAACATGTATCCATTATTAGGAATTTGATACTTTTGATTATAAGTATAATAAAAGCATCAAATGGTTTTCGTTTCTGAAAAGAGAAAAATATCAGACTTGGCTTCGATCAGTAGAAAAAGAGAAAGAAATTTGTGACAGAGTTAATGAAAGAGAAAAGGCAAAACAACTATGAGAAGGGAAAATAAATGAAAAGTTAATAATACTACTTAGAATCAAATTCTATTAAAGGTTTGGCTCCGATAAAACAGGAAGAACAATATCTGTTTTATAACCAACCAAACTATAATCGAAAGCAAATAATGTTTGGACCATCTAAAGAAGACAAGATGTACAAGAAAAAGACGAATCACCCCAACAAAGGTGATAACAATTAACATCATCAAACTGTTGTATAATAATTGTTCTATTTTCTCTGTTTTATACCCCTCTCTATAGCATTCCAAGGTTTTTGGTAAAATTCCGATTATTACCTGAAACTATCATGTTAGGATCACGGATGCGGGATTACCTGCAGGAGGGCACCTTTGTCTCCTCGGTCTTCTTGTTGCTTGTCCCCATCCTGTGAGCTTACTGTCTTCAAGTCCCACCACAGATACGCTCTCATCCATTGGCTGCGTCGTTGACGAGCAAACTGGAGTTTGGCTTATGTTAGTCGCCACTCGTTTTCTCTTTGCGTTCCTTCGAGCTGCCAATCCAGTATTCCAAGTTTGATCTCTGGTTTTCATAAGTCTCCCAAACAATTGGATATCTTCAGTTATTTCGTGCCTCGATAGAGAAGAGAGTCCGGGGAGAATATCCCTCTGGAAGTCCCGCTTTGGTCTTCCTCGTCTGGCTTGTCCTCTTCTTGGCCGGTTTATACCCGTCACTTCGAAATTCAGATTCTCAGGGACTAATGGCTCTGGCATGTAATCTTCTTCCTTCGTCGGCTGTAAATTCAGGGTCATGGCTTCCAAGTAATCAATCTCCCCAGACGAATATTCTTCCCGGTTACCCTCACAGTCTCTCACTTCTGGAGAACCATTAACCTTCCTTTCTAACTCATTGCAAGAAATGGTTATTTCTGCAAACCAAGAGAGAGGGTCTTTGGCAGCATCAGACGAAGAGGAAGCAGCGTCATCAGGATGACGTTGGCGATCAGATGATGAAATGGCAACTATTGCTTGTGCTGCTAACTTGATGAGTTCATCCATAGAGTTTCTGTCTTGGCCTTGCATCAATCCCCAAGTTTTTTCGTTTGTTTTCTCCAGCGAGCTATCTCCTTCTTCTTCACTCTCTAGAGTAGGGGGAGCTTCCAAATCTATCCAAGTTCTTGCTTTTCTTTCCACCATCGGAATGGAATGCGAGCCGGAACCTTCATCATCCTCACTAGCACATGAATTCAGGTCAATGAAGTGTCTGAAGTTGGCAGGTTTTTTCCCTTCTGCCTTGTTTACACTAAAGGCTTTAGCACCGTGCTGATCAACAGACACCGAGGCATCACATGGCAAATTAATATCGAGGTCTCGCTTTACCAAGTGATTTGCTTCTTTATGTCGATCAGCAATAAACAAGGGATGAGATCTAAGGGAAGGTTGCTTTTGCTGAAGGTTGGTCATTTCAACTCTTCCCATATTCGCATTATTAGAGTATGGAGCGTAACGCAAACCCTTCTGAGCAGAAGCATTTGTTAAGTCGTCACTTCTATCCATAAATTGATCTGCCGAAGCATTTAAATCAAAGTAGCCACTGGATATTTCACTGTTGTAAGAGGGCTTAGGTTTCAGCCATGGCAACCCAGCTGAGCATTCCTGTTTTTTTGGCCCCTGAAGGCTTTCAAACCTCTGACTCTTCACCCCCAATGAAGCATTTGTGTTAAAGCCGGTTGATGGGAAATTATAGAAAGACTGCTTTGACCCTGAAGAGGGTCCTTGATAGATTTCATTAGAGACACGGCGTCTCATCTCCAAACTCGAATCGGCTCTTGCATGTGCGTCAAAATACATGTAGGGATTCGTTTGGACTGGGTAAGATTTCTGGTGTGAGCTACTCATAGGGCTCTCCGATAATGAAGACCAATGACTCCATGGTCTGACAAAGTTAGGGTTGCAGTCATTGTGAGATCTTGGAGCGTTAGATGCCACACTTGATTCCACGTAGCTACCATAAGAAACTTGAGGTTTCTTTGAACTGCCATCTAGCTCACGATATGCTCTTTCCCCAGAGGAGTTTACCATGCTATGATCAGTTGTGGGATAGCTCTGAAATGCATTGTTAGAAAGTACCTGTACAGAATGGGAAGGACGATGCAGCTGATCTCTATGAGTACTTCTATCGTGCCCTATTAAAACAAGCCACATGAAAACATATAAGATACAGAATATAAGCAAAAACGGAAAAATATTAATGAATCTTCACACAATTCAAAACCATTATATGAGCCATTGATACTTCCATGCATCGCAATAAACTAATTGTGGCATATTATTCCACTAATAAAACATATGGACCAGGGAGACACACAAAAAACTTGCCTCCCACTTTCGTAACATGTCAAAGTAACAAGCATGTAACTAGCCATTTATTTAAAAATCTAACCTGCACCAAAGAACATCCATCCATTTTGACTTTTATTTTTCTCCATCCACTGACCATGAACATATGCACTGTTTCTTTCGAACTGAGGATTCAGAATATTCCTGGACAAAGCAACAGGTTCTGATTCTTGCCAATTGAGTGGCTCATTCAAGTCAGCTAAGCCATTTGAGTTCTTCACATCCAAGCAAGATCCTGAGGAATTGCTCTGATGAGAGGCATTCCCTCTTCCTGATTTTGAATGTTTGTATGGAGGGTAGATTGTCTTCTCGCAGGTATCACTAGTTTCATCAGTATCAAGGTACTCATCAGGTGGGAGTTGAAGATCAATCATTCTTCTCCCGACCCTCGCAGGTTGAACCTCGAACCCGTTCACATCCTTCGAACTAACCCCATTTGGCAAACGAATGTTGCAAGGTTGAGAACTGCTTCCTTCTCCATTTGTTGAGTTTGGTGAGAGAAATCCAGGAAGCTGCCTTTTACTTGCATTTTCAGATGTATGATCACTCAAGTTCATGTCTTCATTCGAGTTCTTTCCCTTTACTTCATCGATCAAATTTCTCTGCCTTCTGTACAAACGGTGAAGTTCATGAACCTACTCAATACACAAACGGGAAGACAAAAAAATTATAATAATCAAAATCAGTACTGATAATTGAGCAATTTAATAATTTTAGAAACAAAACCACAAGAGCGTATATACCTGATTTTTAAAGACGGCCTCATGTTCAAGCATTGTTTGTTTCATGAAATCTTTCTCTTTTCCTGAGTATGAATCCGCAGAATCTCTCATGGAGACACCGTTGTGATGTTGCTTCCCATTTCGCAAATTTGCATCTTCATAGTTAACTGACCAACTGCAACTATCAAAATCTTCACTGAGATCTCTCACTGAGGAATGTCTGACTTTTGCCTCCATTCATTCCTCTAATAAAACAGCTTATGGAGTTTTAATTGATATGTATATTCATTGTTTAAAAAAAAATAAAAAAACTAGTACAACTTCATTCACGGAATTCTCAAACAACAAAATTGACAAATAGATACACGTGAAACAGCATAAACCAGAAAAAACAAACAGAAGAAGCAAATTATGAAATGATCATATCTATCAATTATTTTTGTTAAATCTAAAGCCAGATTCTACAGATAGAGCTGCATCTAATCGAATTCCTATCAATGTAAAACCAAATTACACGCAAACTAATCCACAATTACGAGAAAAAAAAAAAACAAACAAACAAAAAGTGGAAAAAAGAATCGGACAAATTCACAGTACAAATGAACATTAATAATCAGAATAGAAGCTAGATTCTGGATCGATTGACTTAAATGACTAAACCTAATTTCATCAAATAACAACACAGATAATCATTAAAAAAATAAAAAATGTTGGGATGAGACAGAAATGGCAAATCAAGTATAGGAATAAAAAAAAAGAGACGAACCATTGAAAAAGTTAAATAAAATAAAAAATAAAATAAAAATCCGGTGATAGAGATTTTACCTCAGACCCACATCTTCTGATCGCACTTTGAACAGAAAAAATAATTCTCCAAAATCGACGACAAATTATCGAAAAATGAACAATAAATAAGAAGAGAATAAAACTGCTCCCTAGATTCACTCCGAATTTTTATCGAGGAGATACATAAATCTAAAGTAACAAGAGAAGAGCAAGTGCCAAATAATCAAAACTCCATGGAAGTAGAAGAAGAAGAAGAAAGCTTAGGCCGTCTTCTTCGATCCGCTGGGCCAACTCTCTCTCTTTCTCTTTCTCTCTCTCTCCCCCTTTCTCCTTCTCTCTGGCTTTCTATCTCTCTCAGATTCTTTAACGAATGAAGTAAATAAAAGAATAAGGGCTTTATATAATAATATGTTTTTTGATGTTGTAAATAAGTTTCTCGGATTTGGTGTTTTCTTAAGATTATATTAAAATTAAATACACAAAGGAAAGAGAGTTCTTATAACAGTGACAGGATATTATGTCAACACTTGGTCTTACCTTCTCTTTATTTTCTCCCATTTTTCATGATTTTTTCACTTTTACATTTGTTTCTTTTCCTAAATAAAATTCTAATTACACTGAATCTGTTATTATATTACCAAATTTCATTTTTGGATATATTTGGTTTTTTCTGCGTAATATTGACTAAAATTTAAAAGAAGTGTATAGGCTTAAATTATAATAAATTATTAAGGGTAAATAATTGTATGGACAATTTTAAATACAATATGAACACATATACATAGAGTTTCATATAAATATACCAATTAAAGTTTAGCTCGCACTAAAATTTTGGATATATCAAATAAAAATTTAGTATATATGCGTAAAAGTTAACTAAATACAAAACAAACTAGTTTCAATTCGAACAAATACGCTATTAAAAATAAGTATTATATTAACATTTTGAGAATTTGAATACATTAGGGATAATATCATATATGTGCGTGTGTAAATTAACTGAGATTGAATATAGTATTAATCTTTTTAATTCATTTAGTGAAAATGTGCGTATGCTCATAAAAATTAACTAAAATTACAAAATAGACACACATATATATATATATATATGTTTATTTTAAAATTCGAGCAATTATAGTATTCAGAGTAAGTATTATAATAAAATTTAAAATTTTGAGTACATCAGGTAAAACTTTATGTATGTGCCCGTATTAATTTTTTAAGTGAAATGTGTATATACGAGTAAAATTAATTAAACTACAAAATAAACATATATACAGACAGTGACGGATGCAGGAAGGCCATTGGTGGGGCTATGCTCCATACAAACAATTTGTTGGTAATTTTTCTTTTATTTTTCAGTTTATGAAATTTTTTTTGAAGATATACTTTATATTAAATATGGTTCTAGATCCACCACTATATACACATATAGTTTTTAATTCGAGCAATAATAGTTCTTTGAACAAATATAATATTAACAATTTGAAATTTTGAATGTATTAGATAAAATTTTATGTATGTGCGCGTGTAAATTAACTAAGATTCAATATGGTATGTCAATTTTGAATCCTTTTAGTGAAAGTATGTATATGTATAGTGTTAGTTGGAGCAAGTTTTGATTCGAGTAAGTGTATTATATATTTAGAGTAAGTATGATTATATTAAGAGGAATTTTAAGAAATATTTTTTTTTACATGTTTCTTTTCAAAAAGTATTATTTCATGCATATTTTTCTTTCCCAATTTTCAAATAAAAAGTTAGATTTTGAAAAGGGATATGTCAAAAAAGGTATTTTTGAAATTCTCCTTTATATTAATGGATTTTAAATTTTAAATATATTTGGTAATCAATATATTTTGTGTTCACAAAATATATATATATATATATATATATTTGGTAAAATTTATGTACATGTGTGTGTGCAAATTAACTAAAATTCGATGTAAATGCGAATACTTATATTTTTGATCAGAGTAAATATGTCATTTCAATTAAAATTTGGTAATAAAACTAAAAATATTGAATATATTAAATAAAAATCTATGTGTATGTGCTCAAGAGTGGACTAAGATACAAAACAAATACATATACCAATGGTTTTGATTGCCTAGGTGGTTAGACCATTTTTTCTGATTTTTGGTACGGGGCCTAGTGGGAGCAATATCATAAGTCCTGTGTGGAGTCCACACTAAAAAAAAACAAAATACAATTGGTTTTCAATAACTATGGTAATTTATCGTATACATTAGAAAAAATAATGTGTATATACTCGTGAAATAAGGTGACAAAAATACAAAATAAAATTGAGTGAATACATACCACCATATATATACATAAATGTGGATATGTAGTTGTAAAAATATCATATATATATATACACATATAACACATGTATTCATTAGTATATGCATATATGATCAAATAATTCCACAAAACTTAATTTCATAAATTTGTTCTAATATTTTTAGTTCAAATATTATTTATCACACGGTTCTATTTTCAAGTATCGTAATGTTTTTGTCATAGTGTCATATTATACCACTATCTTATGTAACATATAGTATCACATATGTCAACAAAAAAACGACATTTTCGTAGTTAATTAACATATATTGCTTAAAATTGATTTGTATAAGCCTAAGTTAGAAGTGTATTAAAAACAAAATGAAGCATAAATAGTTTATAAAGTTAGTTAGACCAAAAGCCAATGGGACCCACTTGTAGCCAACTCTGAGGTATATAGTTTAGGTTTGAGTGAGAGCATAAAAAACCCCTGACTTTGTACATAATTACGAATTTGGATATCATTGTTGGACAAACTTTGTTTCTGGTCTTCTCTGATTGGTTGATCATCGCTCCGCTCTTACTCAATAAAAATATTCAATTAAAAAGGTTGTTTTATGTGGAGATTATTACATTAACTGCCACTATCACAGAAAATCATTCTTTTTTTAGTTCTGACACGTGACAGGTTTTTAGTGACTGCACTGATATTAAAGCTCTAAGTTGCAACAAATTATTTTTGGGTTATTTCTTTTTGTGTTTTTCTTCCAAATTTAACATTTTTAAAATTTACTCCTTGCTTAATGAATTTAAATTTTTATTTAGAAAATAATTTTGGGGTTTGATTAGAATCTTTTCTACAAATGATTTTAACATTTATAACAAATAACATATTAATCCTTATATACAAGTTTAATGTTTTTTATACCAAAAACAAAAAAAAAACATATTATTCCTTATATGAAAACATGTCAAAATATAACATATTATTCCTTATATGAAAGCATGTGATATATAACATAGTATTCCTTATATGAAATCATGTAAAAAGATAACATATTATTACTTTTTTATTATAATTATAATTATTTTGTTAACTAATGTAACTTATTATTCCTTATATGAAAACATGTTGTTTTCACGATACTTTATCTGATGCCATGCTAATTTTTATACAAAATTAGTTAAAGACTAATTATTATTTTACACGTTGCTAAAGAAGTTGATTTGTTATACAATATTGTAAAATAACAAAGCTAATGTACCATCAGATCCGGCTTGTGGAGGACGATGGAAAAACACCACCTTCCGGCCCCAAAAATATAAGAAAATTTTTCGGCCCCAAAGTACAAAGTCGTTTCCTTTAGTTTAGTAGTGTATGTGTTTGAAATATTGATTAATGTATGTGTTGAATCACAACTACAACTTTTCATTATTATTATTTTTTTAACGGAAACAAAAGAACAAGCAATTTAAACAAACCTATTTACAGATTTATTATATAGTTAAAAAAATTAAATTTGAAAACATGTTTAGTGAAAAAAGCAAATAAAGAAAAAAAAACCTAATTGACATTTCTTCTTCCCATCGGCCATCAATCTCTTTGGTTTTAATAAAAATAAAACGACCCCATTTTTTCTCTTAGCTTTCAGCCTTTAAAAACTCAGAACCAGGTCTCTGTGCCATGGACGATGACATTTTGGTTAAATTGTATGAAAATAATTTTCACCTATGTATGCCTTTTTGGTTGAGATTATTCTGCACATTAGTTTAGGTTTGGTATTTAATATATTAGGGTCTGTACTGTAAAGATTTTTTATCAATAAATTACATGAAACTATAATGTCCTGAGATATATATAATTATATATCTTAACAAAGATATTAAGTATAGAATAACATTTTCTTAGAAAAATATACCATATAACATCATAGGTAAATTGTAACTTTTTTAGACACATATAGGTTTAATTGGTTACATTTAAAAGGTCATTTCCAATATATATATGTATATATATATATATATACTTACCTAGTCATAATCAGTATTTTATTTGAAATTAGTGGTTGAAAAAACCGTTTGCAAACTACTGTTTCAAACAATTGTTTGGACTTATATATGGTTGTTTTCAAACAGATTTATTATGCTCGTTTGAAGTTTAGTTGTTAATGAGTTGAAGTTAATAATAAAGTCAGTAATGCAATTTCTTCTATAATTTATGTAACATATGACAAGTTTTTGAAGACATGCAAAGTTCACATATACAATATATCTATATATATATATATATATTTATTTATTTAATGAGATACAAGAATCTAAAGCAACAAGTGACATAACATATATAATGACTATTCGTAACCAAATTGCAGATATTTTATGGGCAGATTGTAAATAAAAGATACAATGTTATTTCATTTTTAAAAATTATCATTTACTATGCAAATATTATTCCTAAAACAATAATTGTAATTGTTAAATATCAAGAATGTTAAGTTAAATATTACACTATAATCTCTTTAAATATTACACTATAATCTCTTTAAACTATGTTACACTATAATTTAATAAAATTTTATGGTTCCAAGTCGAGTCGGTGTAAAATTTAACAAAATTTAATAAAATAATAAGATATAATTTTTTTGTTTGAATTTCCTATGTAAATATGATCCTAAGAATACAATAAATTAATAATTATAAATTTTATGCATATATTCTCAAAATAATTTAGTAAAATTAAACTTCTATATTCATTATATATAAAAAAACTTTTGTTCGAATGAGGAGAAGATTGACTATGTGTTCTTCGAATGCCCTTTAGATTTCTAATTTTAGGTTGTTTCCAAGATTCCAATTGCCTATGGAGAGTTCTCATGTCCTTCTTTATTTGCTAACATGGATTTCCTTTATTGGATGATACTAGAAATAGTAGATAAGAAGAGCTTTCCATTGATACTATTGTATCTTTGGAAAGCTAGAAATGATAAACTTTTCTCTAATCTAGATACAGACCCAAAAAAGGTAGTTTGCTTAGCTGAGGCCGAGGCAAACTTATGGCTTCAGGTCCAAGGTGAGGTCAAGGTGAAACCATTAATAAACAGAGTTTTGTATGAAACCTCCTATGACTTTTAGTTCCGCAATTTGATAGGATTTCCAGGTTTCATGGAATATAGATGTTATGTGGACAGGTTCCGTAAAGACTCAAAGTACTTTTCAGGTCTGTTATGAATTTGCTTCCTATATGCAACTGACGGCCTATGCATGGGAGTTCGTGGAATCCGTCAGTGCTTTTTAGTCTTGTACTTTGTATTTGAAGTAGTACTTTAGGCGATGTCATGCTTGATCGAGATAAATATTACGGAGAAAAAAAAAAAAAGGTTTCAGAACGTCATTTGTAAATAGTCGAGTCTTTCATATTCAAACAGATTTGCATACCAACATCTAGATATTTTTTTTGGTGAACTCGAATCTAATTAGGTTCTTTCATTTAGGGAAAAGAGTATAAAATTTAGGAAATAGAATGTTCCAGATTTAATATGTCTATCAAAAAAATTCAATGTTTGGATGCNTAGAATGATCCAGATTTAATATGTCTACCAAAAAAATTCAATGTTTGGATTGAGAGTTCCTTCATACGTCAATATTTTTTTTAATCTTTTGAGTTGTTGGAAGAATAAAAATCGTGAATTTTTTAAGACTATATTAATAATTTCATCGAAAACTTACAGCGGCTTACCAAACAAAGGCTAAGAGAAGAAAGAAAAGAGGTATTACGGGCATAACATCCACGATTGGATTCAAAAAGGCGTAGGCCTCCGGCAATTTGGTGACTAAAAAAGTACTTGAAAAAAAGGTAGAATTAAAACAAATACAGACCAAATTAAATATATTAAGCATAAAAAAATGAATGGACAACTTATAGTCAAGGATGATAGTATTCTTTCTTCACAAATTTTCTAGGTATCAATTATCAAGGATCAAAACTCTCACACATAAAAAATAAAAACAAAGAATGTACGGCTTATATAAATATACTCGATTCGTCATATTCTCAGGTAAATATTATTGTTATGTTTAAGTCAAATAAAAAATCTCTTTTCATGAATAAATGATACCTAACTTTATTGTTATACAATTTTTTGTTTTCAAGGAAAAGAAGATGATGTTAATGAAATCATACTCACTAATGATCAAGTTTAATTTGATGACCTGAATGGAATTGATGCCAAAATCAACAATTATAGAGTTAGTTGATTTATCTCTATTTCATATATTCTTTTAAAACTTGACTTATGGTGTTTTCTAAATTCGTAATGGATTATTATTTAAGTGTAATATAGGTTTGTTTTATATTTATGTGAATTAATATATGTTTGTTAGTTATATATTCGTTTGTTTGTTTTTTTTTCTTATCAGAGTTATATATTCGTTTGTTGATAATGGTGAAGCTAAAGTTTGTTATAATATCCTACTAAAAAATCTATAAATTTAAAATAAGAATAAAATACAATAATGCAAATATTATTTATTATACGTAAAATAGAATTTAATATATTCAACATCAATTATTGTAACTGATACATTGTTTATAATAAGTAATACAAAAATTAACTTCAATTTTTACAAGTGATACAAAGTTTATATCAATCCGCACAAATGATATAAATATTATCATCATTAGTTATAAGTGATACAATTTTTTTTTTCATTTCTTATAAGTGACACAAAGTTAACAACAGTTACCATAGTTACCGTAAATAATGTGAAAATTAATATCATTTATAGTAATTGACACAACTACTACTAATTTTAATATCATTTTTATCATGTGACATAAATAGTATCAATTAATAGTAAACGATGAAAATAGTTGCATCAGTTGTTTAAATTGACACTAACAATTTGCATCACCATTTTCAGAGTCATTTTAATAAGTGATGTAAATAGCGGTTGTATCAATTAAAAATTGATGCAAACAATTAAAATAAATGACATAAGACACCTAATATCTTGTAGTGAATCCAACCCATTATATACCTTAAACAAGCCCCTAATATGTCTTTCAAATGGGTCTTAAAGCTCAGGCCATGAATAGTAACGAATTTATGAGGCTAACTGAGTAATGACTAATGAGTGTGCAAACCAAATATTAGTTACAATTAAAAACATCTTCTTTCTCTTTCATGCATAAGTCTTTTAACACTTAAGTTGTATATTAGTTCCAAGACAATTTATTATTTTGTCTTAGTTTATTCCTAAGACAACTTATAATTTATTTTAGAATTAGGTTTATATAATCTTTGTAATCTCATTTGAGAAAAATAACTTTAATTTTGAGTTTTTAGAACATAAAGTGTGTAATATTTGTAGTCGTTTGTTGGTATGTCATGTCCAACAAACAAACTCCTGTTTTATTTAGTATGTAATATCCTTAGAAATTGAATTGGAAATGTCAAAGGCCTTCCGCATTCTTTGTGCGACCCTTCGATCCACGGAATATCAAAGACTTTCTGCAACCTTTGTGACCAAACGATCCAATAACCTTGCCCTCTAGTCCTCATAGTTTCTTTGAAGCAACGCTTACCCTCATCTCAACTCTAGAGCGCCAATCCCGGGAAAGATTAATTTGACTAAATATGAAAACGTCAATGTTCCATGTGACAACCACAACACTTGAAGTTTCTTGTTTGTAATGAGCACACTCGTTGATTTTATGTAAAATTTCATAAAAACTAAGTTTCGTACAATAAAATTTCATATTGCATGAAATTTAAAAATTTAAATATGATTGACTCTTAAAAAACCATTATGCTTCTCATTATGCACTACCAATCAAGCAGTAGTTCACTCTCGTCTCTTTCCTCTGCTACTATTTCACCTTTATATAACACACGGGTTGTGTTAGTGCTTGAAACGCAGAGGTTTCCTGCCGTTCGCTTTCTAGGCTTAGACTTTGATCCATCTCGTGGGCCTGATAAAACCTCCAGCCCAATTCTAGTAAAAGCCCATATTGAATCGACAACTACACAACCCATTTAAACTGTGACTCAAAAATTAATGAACAAGACTCATATTCAGATTAATGCGTGGCTCATCATCGCATTCGTTTGGTTCTTCAACAATGGAAAACACAAATCCGGTTTTATTTACCATTATCGTCTAGATTGCAAATGGGTGGGGCTGAGTCTGATTGTTTTTAATAATAATAACTAAATTTCGTACAATGAAATTATTTGGGGACCATTTATGTAATAATATCAACAAGTATTTAATTCTGATAAATTCATAGAATATTTATTTAATGACGGGCTAGAATTAAAGTTTATTGGATTAGGAACGAACGACTAAACAGTATAAATCAAATAATTATAGACTAAAAAAGCTCCCTTTTTGTTTATTTTTTTTTAAAATAACATAAAAATATCTTACAGTTTTTTGTTCTTTATGGACCACCTTTGGGACCATTTTGAAAACATGACTAGATCTAAATATCTTAAAAACAATAAATTGCGAATGCATTTTAGAAAAAAGCTCGAGTGAATTTCTCAATTAAAAGTTCCAACTTTTATTTTTCACTAATGTTTTTGGTAAAGAATAAAAACCATTGATTTTACTGGAAAAATAATAATTGAATTAATTATATTTTGTTTTTTTATCAACTTTACTCTTATAATTGAATCGACAATGTCCAATTCATATCCAAAGGTCATATTATAAAATCTCTCTTTTTTCTTCCTTTGCATCGGAAAAAAATTGAATTCTAATGTCTGAAATAAATTTTGGTATTTAATAGTCTCAACAATTATTTTTTGGTCGTCAATTTGACAATTTCATAGGAATCATTGGACATTAAAAATTAGTCACCTAAAAAAATTAAGAGAAAGTCCTCATTAACAAGAAGACTTCTGTTCTGAGTCAAAAAAAAAGTAATAAAAAAGTATATAAATTGGGAAATAGCAAGTAGAGAGATTAGATTTATTTTACTGAAAAAGAGAAAAAAAAAAAAAAA
>OVAX01000219.1:0-11397 GCA_900406405.1 Lepidium africanum | reverse complement strand
TATTTTACAAAAAAAAAAAAAAAAAAAAAAAAAAGGAAACAAACCAAAAAAAAAATCGGTATCTCAAAAACTGACCGCCTCGCGTTGTCTACTTCCGATTCCTCTCTTTCTCTGTCATCGTAATCGTCTCCGCCTCTCTTCTTCTCTAGGGTTTTCTTCGTTTGCTGGTGTCCTCAGCTTATGTTCGTTGACATTCGCCTAATCGCTTCTGATTCATGAGGTTAGGGTTTCGTTATAGTTGTTTTTGTTTATGTATCAGGAAGTTGATGAATGCTATTTATTTATTTCTTCTTGTGGTGTGATTTTAAATCAGAGCACGATCGGTAGTTGTCATCAATGTTGATGATTGAAGCGTCCATTGTGTTGTGTTAGGTCTTTTGGTTGACCTTCTCAGGTTTTTTCTCTTTACTTCCGGGAATTTTTGTCTGATCGATTTCTGGATCACTTTAACTCCAGGAAGAAGCTTTGCTTAGGGAATTTGTAAAGGTTTTTTAACCATTGCATGATTTGATTACGAAACAGCCTTCTTCAATGGATTTCTCATAAAACCTGAATGCTAATTTTTTGGTTTTGAAACAGGTGGCATTATAATGGATTGCAAGGAAAACGATATTAGTGACGTTTCTGGGTGTGGCGCTCTTTCCGGTGATAAGAATGTTAACTCTCTGGGTTCGGATGTTGCGATGGACATCAATGGAAATTTCTCTGAAAAATTGAGTTCCGATGGCCATGAGAAGGTTTCGGTCATTAGTTTGGAGACTCCTCAGGTTGCGTCAGTTGTAAACCCTACGATTGAGGGTGAAAGTAAGTGTCTTATAGAGGGCGAGGGATTAGGAGATGGAAACAGTAACCGTAAAGAAAAAGCTGGAGATTCTGATGATGGTTTATCTGTTTGTTGCTATGCTGATGATACTCGGAAGCAAGGGGTGGTGTCAGATGAGATTGAACAAATTCAAGAACCAATTTGCGACACAGTTTTATTGGTAAATTGCAACAAGCAGGATGATGAAAAGGAAAGTCAGGACACGAATTTGTCCGTTGATTCCATTATTTCTGGGAGTATGCAAGAGAAAGAAGCTACCCAGGCTAAAGAAGATGAACAGTGTGGTGGCACGATGTTGCCTATAAGGGGCAATGGAATGGACACTGAGTCGACTTTTGTGGATGATGCCTCAAAACAATTCGAGTTGTTGGAAACCGCAAAGCACAGTAAACCTGATGAAGATGGAAGTCATGGTATTAGCTCTTCGTTTGATGGTGGGCGTAAGGAAGAAGGAAAGCAACCATCTAGTGATCGAGATGCTGGTTCTGATGATATATCTTTCATTCAGAGTTGTCCATTTCCCGGTATATCATTGGACTCTGGCATTTACAGTTGTACCGCTTCAGACAATTATTTGAAAGATTCAAGGGAAATAGAAGGCAAGGTGCCTATTCCGGTGTCTCCCTCTCTAGCTATCGCAGAAATGTTATATAATAATGACAGTGGCCAGTGTTCATATGATCTTCTTGACAACGCAGACACAGAGACCGTCGATCCAGATCTGAAGTTGGTACTTGAGGATGAGCTCCGAACTGATGTTTCAGAAAAGAATGAAAAGGAATCAGAGAATCATGTTGATGATTCATCAAGCAAAAGTGCAGTGGCCGCTTTGAATATGAATAATAATGTGGCTGGTGATGTGAAAGCTGAAAATTGCAGCAAGATATCACCTGTAGACAAAAATTGTTTAGGTATGGAAGCCAACTCCCCTAGTACTGACTCTTCTCTGATATGGAATTTTCCAATGAACTTAGGAAATGGAGGTAGCAAAGTTGGTACAGAACCTCTCAAAATAGTAGATGGCAATGGCAGAATAGGTGGTGAAGTTGCTTCTGCATCAGGGATTAATTTTTGTGATACTGGGTTGCCTTCTCCCCAAAGGAGGGGCCGAAATGGTAAACAGAGTAAAACAGCAAAGAAAAAAAAGAGTGCTCCTCAGCCGAGAAGAACCTCTAAAAAGAAACAAACAGAAAGCAACCTTGAATCAATTTTCAAGTGCTCAAAGCAGAAGAGGAGCTCTGTTTTAAAACCAAGCCGTTCGTCTGAGTGGGGATTACCTAGCAGGACCACTGAACTCTTCTTGCAGAGTAATAATATTCCCTATGATGGACCTCCGCGTCATGAATCACATATCTCTCAGCGCAATCCAAAAATTGGAGAGCATAATCATAACGGATATGTAGAAGGATCTAACAAAAACATCCAAGCATCAAGTGGCTCTTGCCTTCGTTTGAAAGTTAAATTTGGTAAATCTGGTGGCCAAAACCCTCTGAATATTACTGTCTCTAAGGTCAGTGGTAACTCTTTGCCTCCTAACGGTGCTGTTAAGGCAGGAACAGGTTTAGAATTGCCAGGATCTACAAATTTTGTTGAAGATAAACTGCGGACTGTGGAAACTAGAGAGCACTTGGAGGAGAAAAGCAACATCATGGAGAAACTTTCATATATTCAGTCATCTAATTTCATTAGAGATGAGAAAAATATTCAAGACGCTGGGGTATTATGTAGGAAGATGGGTGGTGATGTTTTAGATGTTGACCCACACCTTTCCACTAGTTCAATGGCTGAAGAGTGTGAGAGGGCCACTGGAACAGGGTCCCTGGACGCAGAAACTTCACCAGATTCCGAAGTTATTAACTCTTTGCCTGATTCCATTGTACATATTGAAGCTAAAGGGGATTTGAATCATGGTTTTTTCAGCATTCCTGAAGATGTGGTCAACAAGAACAGAGGATTAGAAAAAGAAGCGGAATTGTTTGCTTCAAAATCTCCTTTGGAAAATGGGGGTTCACATCTTGTCCCCAGTGCAAAAAAGGCTAAAAAACCGAAGGCTAAAAGTAATGGAACAAAGAAAGGGAAATCCAAGGTTTCTGAGTCTTCCAAAGACAAGAGAAAGAATGAATTACATGGGAGGGTTGAGCAACGAAATAGGAGTATTGGAAGAGAGGATGGTGATTATCTTGAATTAGGGAGAATAGAGTCTTGCGAGACAACAGGTACCACCTTTTTGATTAGCTCTAAGAACTGTTGTCCATTGTTTACGCCTTTCTTGTTTCCCAAAAATTGAGAACTCTTAACTTTTGTTTACTTGAATAGCACCTCAATAATTTCCATTTCGTTATGAGGCTTCCACTCTTTTGAACACAAGTTATTAAGTTGCAAATTATCTGCATTTATGTAACAGGTGCTGATGTTGGGAAAACCACAGCCATTAATGGCACTCTATCATCAGATGTGACCCATGGGGAAATGGTTGTGGACGTTACTATTGAGGATAGCTCTTCCTCAGAGACTGCCTGGGTTCGATGTGATGATTGCTTTAAATGGCGACGGATACCTGCATCTGTTGTAGAATCAATTGATGAGAGCTCCAGATGGTATGTATCAATATCGAATATGAAATTCTTTCTATGAAATTTTCAGATGAACTGTGTTTTCTACAATTAGTATTCTTTTACTTTGTCACAAAATTATAATACGGTATGAATGTGGCCAGCTTTTACTGGACAATGCATTTATATCTGATCCTTCAAGTTCATGATCTTCCATGAGATTTTGTTGTTTAGCCTTAAATTTTTCTGACAGCAGATTCATTTGCTTAACTTGAGATTGAGTGTTAATTGTTCATAATCAGCATAGAGTACTTTCATCTTGTTGATGTTCATCACATTTGGATTTCCTGTTCTTAGATTGTTTGCCCATGTTTTTTATTATCTTTTCGACCCTTACTTCTTTCATCTGTTGTATGTATATCTGTGTATCTAATACTGATTCTCTATTCGTTTAAAGGATCTGTATGAACAACACAGATAAAAAATTTGCTGATTGCTCAAAACCTCAAGAGATGTCAAATGAAGAAATTAATGAAGAGTTGGGCATAGGACAAGATGAAGCAGATGCATATGATTGTGATGCGGCTAAAAGAGGGAAGGACAAGGAACAGAAGAGCAAGCGTTTGACAGGTGCTTAGAATTCAATATGGGTGAACCTTTGAATTATCATATGACTTTCCATCTTTTTGGTTATTGCTTCTGTTTTAATGCGCATAATATATGCAGGTAAGCAAAAGGCGTGCTTCAAGGCTATAAAAACTAACCAGTTTCTTCATCGTAACCGTAAATCTCAAACAATTGACGAGGTTAATTTCCTTGTATTTTGGTTGTTGTTATGTTTGTATAAAATGTGGCTGTGTTGTCAATATTTTGTCCTTTCTAGAGTAACTACTCAGTTATCGGGTTTCCCTCTATTTTGGACAGATAATGGTTTGTCACTGCAAGCCGCCACCTGATGGTAGGTTGGGTTGTGGGGAAGAATGCCTTAATAGAATGCTTAACATTGAATGCCTTCAAAGTACCTGCCCGGCTGGCGATTTGTGCTCAAATCAACAGGTACAGTGTCTTGTTTGGAAGCGAAAGGATTACATTCACATCAGTTATATCATTCTCTATCTTTTGGCTCATATTTATTTCTGCAGTTTCAAAAGCGGAAGTATGTTAAGTTTGAGAGATTCCAATCTGGTAAGAAGGGGTATGGCCTGAGGTTGCTTGAAGATGTACGAGAGGGACAATTCCTTATTGAATATGTTGGAGAGGTATGTTTGAGATCAGATGTAGATTTGCTTATTTTCCTCTAATTTTTTCTTTATCTGTGTGTTTTTTATCCATAGTACAATTTATTGTTGGAACAGGTGCTTGATATGCTATCCTATGAGAGTCGTCAAAAGGACTATGCTTCCAAGGGTCAGAAACATTTCTATTTCATGACGCTGAATGGGAATGAGGTAAAAATCTTCCCTTTTAACGACCTGGCTGCTTCATTTTTGCTTGATATGGTTTGTGATTTTTCTTTTTAAAGCTGTGTGGAATTGTTGAATAAAGAGTGTGTGATTGGCACCACT
Organism: Lepidium africanum; assembly: GCA_900406405.1. Lineage (NCBI taxonomy): Eukaryota > Viridiplantae > Streptophyta > Magnoliopsida > Brassicales > Brassicaceae > Lepidium > Lepidium africanum. The sequence continues at coordinate 6,457 of OVAX01000219.1, read as the reverse complement.
ACCAAGTTTCGTTGCTAGAATGTGTCTTGTTTCTGCTTTTAGATAGCATATTTGTAGTGACGTTCCATCTTTGTAGACTTTTTCTGCATAAGCAATTTGTTTGTAGCTCTGGTTAGTTGCTTTTATGTCCACTGGCAATAACTTATCAAAATTTTTTTTTCTTTTTTTAATGCAGGTAATAGATGCTGGTGCAAAGGGAAATTTAGGACGTTTCATTAACCATAGCTGTGAACCAAACTGCCGTACTGAAAAGGTGACTACAATGTATTGTGTGCGATATCATGACTAGTTGGCTGATTATAAATTTAGTGATAATATTCTGAGTTGGAACTTTCTTTTTTGATCTCTTCTGCTTCTGCCTTATGTATATGTTTTTCCTCTTGCTACTAAAATATTTTTGCAGTGGATGGTGAATGGTGAAATTTGCGTTGGAATATTCTCCATGCAAGACCTTAAAAAGGTAGGCTCGTCTGCACTTATTGTGAAAGTGACTGTTTTATTATATTGAATTTCAGTGCAAATATCTTTGATTTCCTGGCTCACTACAGTCATAAAACTCAAAATTAGTTGATTAGTTCCTGAAATCGACCATCCATATGTAATCAAGAAAATATCTGGATGTGTGTCAATCAACTGTTTGTGAATATATCCGACTATGAGCCTGCTTTGTTTACTTGCACTTACTAGCTAAAATGATATCTACATTTGAGAAACGCCATATTTTATTTTTCTTATTACACATCCTTTGGAAAATGAAAACGCAACAGCCCAACAATTTTCAAAGAATCTTTACTGAAAACATTAAGGTGTTGTGTATCTTTGAAGGTAAACATGATAATTCTCATCAAACATACATATAAACACAAACGCCAGAAACAATCAATGTCCGACAACAACGATAATATGTTGTGGTTATCATATCAGTACTTTTTTAATCTGTCTGATTCGTTGCCAGGGTCAAGAGTTAACATTTGACTACAACTATGTGAGGGTCTTTGGTGCTGCTGCAAAAAGGTGCTATTGCGGATCATCACATTGCCGAGGGTACATTGGGGGAGATCCCTTGAACGGTGATGTAATTATTCAAAGTGATTCAGATGAAGAGTATCCTGAACTTGTGATCCTTGACGATGATGAAAGTGGGGAAGGAATAGATGCAACATCGAGGACCTTCATTGATGGCGCTGATGAGCAAACGCTACAGAAGTGTCAGACGGCTTACGGCTCCAAGGACCTTGCTCCTGATATTGACCAAGCACAGAGTTCAGTATCTGCCAAACTTCCGGGGAGAGAAATTCTTCCTCCACTTCTTCAACCAACTGAAGTGTTGAAGGAACCTTCATCAGGCGGACCTGTTAGTGCTGTCCAGCTGGAGATTCCTGTTGAGAAGAAGATCAAAAGCACATCGCCCACATCCAGTTCCCTTAGTAGACAGTCCTCTGATGGTACAAATGCTGATACAAAGCATGGATCAGGTGAGGATAAAAAAATACTACCACGGCCTCGACCTCGTACAAAAACTTCTCGAACATCTGGGTCTAGTAAAAAAGATAAAGGAGGTGGTCTTCCTGGTATTAACAAAGCACAGATTATACCAATTAATAAGTTGCAACAGCAGCCCATCAAATCTAAAGGAGCAGAGGAAGTTTCTCCCAGTGGGCGTATTGAAACATGTATTGTACTACTTTTGGATGTGAATTGTTAAGATTTCATCATCATTCAGTGATATTCGCTAATAACATCACCAATACTGCAGTTGAAGGGAAACTGAACGAGTTACTAGATGCTGAGGGAGGAATTAGCAAGCGGAGGGTAAGTTACATATTAGCCTAAGTATTTTACTCTATAAACTTTTTTACTTCACTTGCTTATGCCATAAGGTTGATACGTTCCTTTTCAAGGTTGATAATCATGCATTTTACTTGATTCTTTTACACTTGAAAGCTACATCCCTGGCATAGTTTTCGATATTCTTAATAGTACCCCTTTATCCAGCAATAGCACAGTGCATACTTAAGTTGTTTTTTTCTTTCACAAACAGGATTCAGCAAAAGGCTACTTGAAACTTCTGCTTCTCACTGCCGCTTCCCGAGGCACAAATAATGAAGGAATTCAGAGGTAAGATATGATCGGCCTCTCATAGTGCCCATTTATGATTTATTATGGTCTGCATGTTGTGCCTGAATTCCTGTTGTTGATTTTGCAGCAATCGAGATCTTTCGATGATTCTTGATGCCCTTTTGAAGACAAAGTCAAAAACTGTTTTAGTGGATGTAATCAACAAGAATGGTATTTCTATCTTCTTTTAGTTTCGTACATGTGACTATTTTTTTTTTTTTGTATGAACTTTCCTCATCTTGTAAAGATGAAATAACCCCTAACACATCCAGGTCTGCAAATGTTACATAATATTATGAAACAATACCGGAGGGATTTTAAAAAGACTCCTATACTCCGGAAACTTTTGAAGGTACTTTCTTTGTAACCTTTTGTTTATGTCTTCCTGAGAACACACTTGGCAATTACCTTTCTGTTTTCATCACGTTGGTTAATTATAATTCAAATTCAAAGGCAGTTCTGCTTGCATCTTAGGCGATGTGAAACATTTGAAACATTCATTGAAACTCTCAGCTGTATGGTAATAAACCTCAGGGAAAAGTGATTAGCAGAACAAATTTGATATGATTTTTTTTTAGTAAATGTTTTTTTTGAAATTTTCTAGCTTGCTTACAAGTCAAAACAACCTAATATTCTTCTAGGTATTAGAGCATCTTGCTAAAAGGGAAATTCTTGCACTGGAGCATATAATCAGAAGGCCTCCATGTGTAGGGATGGAAAGGTTAGTAAAGTTTAATCATGGCATGTCACCTTTGCTATTCATCTCACTAGATATTATATTGGTTCTTATCCTTGATCGAGTAGAAACTAACTTATGGAAATAATTATGCTGCCACTAGTAGCATTCTTGAAATTTGGCTGTCTAGTAATTTGCTTTACTTTTCTCGAACGAATCTGGGCTATGCGCAACTTACTGGAATTTAACTGTCCCGTGCTTTGACATGACAATGTAAATTTCAGGAAATTGCTTCATATGTTTTTGTGATACTTCCTAGTTCTTCGGATTCTCTTAGGACACGGTATATGACATTTCATGTTTATCTACGTGCAGCTTTAAGGATTCTATTCTAACACTCACCGAGCATGATGACAAGCAGGTACCAGTCGTCATATTTACTCTGTTGTATTGATCTTGGACTCTTGATTTGTTATATTAATCCGCTTTTGGGGGCCTTGATCAGATGAGTATTTGGGGTTTATGATAGAAGTTTAGCTTTCAGTTTTTCCAATTACTATCACCTGTATTGTGCAGGTTCATCAAATTGCACGGAATTTCCGAGACAAATGGATCCCTAAGCCTTTCAGAAAACCTTGGCGCATTGAGAGGGAAGACAGATCAGAGTATATGAGGTCACCTTTAAACAGCAGATTCAGAGCATCACAAGAACCTAGATACGATCATCAGTCGCCAAGACCTGCAGAACCAGTCGTGCCTGCCATATCATCAAGGGCTCCAACTCCTGAAACAGCTTCTGTATCTGAGGGGAATTCAGAACTTCACTCCAGTCGTCTTCCCGAGACAAATGGACGCAAGCGTAAAAGCAGATGGGACCAGCCATCTATGACAAAAGAACAAAGAACTATGACAAACTCGTACCACCACCAAACAGATAATACTAATGGAAATCAGGATGTCCAAGACGACCTTCCACCTGGCTTTTCATCACCCTGCACGAGCTTGCGAGATACAGTTACTGCACAGCCACAACAAAAGTTCCTTTCTCGGTTACCAGTCTCCTATGGAATTCCGCTAGGCATCGTTCACCAGTTTGGTTCACCTGGCAAAGAGGACCCAAGTACCTGGTCTGTTGCTCCTGGCATGCCGTTCTATCCATTTCCACCATTACCGTCAATATCTCATGATGAATTTTTGGCTAAGAGAAACGGAACAGTTTGTTCTTCCTCCATGGGAACCCCAACTTGCTCCAATGAGATCTTACCTGCTACATCTCTACCCAACCAAATCTCTTGGAACAACTCAAGTGTAGCCGTGAATGACTCAACCGCCCCAAACCGGAAGAGAGAGTTTTCATCAGATATAGGAACAAATTACTTTCGACAACAGAAACAGAACGTTCCTCCATGGATGCGGAACCATGGGTGGGACAAAACAGCAAACAGTCCTATACCTGATAATCTAACTTTAGAGAAGAAGAAGCTCAACAATTAAAGTATTCTTAACTTTAGAGAGGTACAGTCCATAAATTTGAAATGGAAACAATGCAGCTCTATAAGAAGAATTACAGTGATTGATTTGTTTATTTGACTCAAATAGGAAAAATCCCCTTTAGGGGAAATCATGTGTTCCTTTTTAGTACATTCTAAATTCTTTTGTTTACCACCAAAATCAATAACCTTCTACTATGTTTAAATGTCACATTTCATTGTAAAAACAATCACATTCTTTTAAGTTACAAACTTCTGAAAAAAAAATTATTGATCCCATTTCATGGTTGATCAAAGGTATATAATCTTTAGACAATTCAATATTTTCTGAGCAAACTTCTGACTTTAACAAACATCCAAGTTTTTACAAGTGTTGCATATTTTCTCCAACCATTGAAGTACCTTCCAATTACTTTCTTGTAGCTTGGTCTCTTTTTCACAATAACCCAATACTCAGCAAGTTTCTTCCTACTACTTATATACTCCTCTTCCAAATCCAACAATGATAATCGAGCTAGTACCGGAATTAGCATTACATCAGCCATACTAAACTCATTACCTGCCAAATATGTCGTCCCTTCGAGCTTCGTTTCAACTTCATCTAGTAGCCTAACCAAATGGTCTTTGCTTCTCCTTAATGCACCAGGATCTTTTAGTTTGTCTTCTGTATCATAAGCTTCCCTTAGCTTTCTATGGTAAGCACTAGCCAAGTCTGGTGACTCAGCCATCCTTGCAATCACAACCATCCTCAAAAACTTGGAAACATATAAGCGACGATTATCTGGTATATGAGCAAGAGTGAAAAGTTTGGAATCCCATTCCCTAATCTTCCTCATCCATTCAAGAACTTCTCTACCAAAAGTAGCATCTTCTACACCAGAAGAAACTTCAGCTATTCTCTCTAAGTACCTGACAAAAAAAGCTTAAATTACTTCTCCTTAACTTATCTCAACTAAACAAACTATCACAAAAAGAGAGAATACAGTTGTTAACAATGGTGAATACTGATTACATACTCTATGATCTCAATAGTGTCCAAAATGATGTGAGAACCATTCTTGAAAACAGGAAGTTTTGCGTTGGGATTCATCCTGAAGAAGGAAGGGTCCATGTGCTTGCCTGTGATTGGATTCACATGGTATGATGTGTAATCAATGCCTTTCTCTTCCAAAGCTAATCTCACTCTTTGACTATCTAATGAGTAAGGATGATGATATAACTGCATTGCTTCACACCAATTTCTTCCAGCTAATTGTCCAAAACCTGCAACTTTAAGATAAGAAATTACATTGAAGCAATGAAAGTTAACATTCAAGCAGCTAAAAAAACAACTATAATCCACAAAATAATCATCAATTGATCTATGTTTCACACAATAAAGCATCAAATTAACATAACAGAAGAAACTGTTAGACCTTAAAGACTTGAAACCTCAATAAACAGAAGTTTATCTTTGGTTTAAGCATGTTATTGAAGAAATCGGATCAAACACATTAAGTTAGGACCAAAAATACATTACAGAACAGCTTCCAATAGAGATTGAAGCAAAAAAGGGAACAATAAAAGAAGAGAAGAACAAGACAAGACAGGTACTTTTACTTGCTGATTCAAGTTCTATAAGCGAAGACTTAAGAAGACTTACCGAGAAAACAGAACCCTTTTGAGAAGAACTGAAAATCAAACTAAAGGAAAAACCTTCGTAGTTTCTCTAATTGGGGATTCTTTTAAAAGTTTTTTGTTCTTTTTTTGTTCTTTTGTCTTGAAGGGAGACAAATACTATACAGCTAAGATTTGCTTCTGAGAAAAATTCGGAGTGCGAGTACTTAATTCTTACCTGCATTTAAGTTGGCTTACGTAGGAGTTTATGTGTACTCGCTCTCAGATGTTGCCACGTGAGTGCGTGTACACTCTGTCGAAGTCAAAATCACTTTCCACTATCGTATAGCTTTCAAGGGTATATTCGTCTTTTTTTTTTTTTTTTTTTTTTNNNTTTTTTTTTTTTTTTTTTTTTTGTCAACTCATGATATTAGATCACCAAATAGGTGAGAACATTACAGTGGGGAACCTATAAGTGATTCTCTAGCAGAACGCGCCAGATTATCAGCCTTATAATTAAGAGTACGAGGAATTACATGAATAGAGAAAGCACTAAACAAAGACTTCAACCTATTAA
>OVAX01000218.1:79636-104226 GCA_900406405.1 Lepidium africanum | reverse complement strand
CTTTCTTTAATTGCTTTAGTTTTTTCTTTTAAGATTTGCATCATTGTTTCCGCAACAATAATAACCTTAAAAAAAGAAAAAAAAAAGAATAATAACCAAAATTCTCATATATATTGAAACCAGTCACCCCAAAACTACAAGAACATAGCAAATGGTTAATCAAAGCCAAGGCTTGACTGATTTACAATTATTTGCTAAACACCATTTAGTGGCTAGTATCTTACCAATAGTATGAGAGAAAAAACGTGTAATTTCAACAATATCCAACTATAAACTATATACTATTTTTTTCTTTAGCTCAAGATGGAAGGAACAAGCCTGATTTCCTGAAAGACTTTTGTTATTGCAAGCCTCCAGCACTTCTATTCCAAGAAAGGTACGAGGGATCTCCGAGTTGCCTGAAAATGAAACCCAGACGACAACAAGATCATTCCACTATACAATATCCAAAAATGAAAAGCCAAAGTGTAGTAATGTCTTAACAACACAAAGTGGCACTTAATTGAGAAGAAAAGATGAAGATGTTCATAACGTACCTTGGCTTTACAAGATACAATACGGCAAACGTAACAGCCAAGAACAAGCAAATGCTGCCTACAGTGAGATAAGCAATCCCAAGGAAATCGTTCCTTCCACCGAGCCAGCTAGTTGTTGATAGCACTAGCTTCTTCTCTCCATTGAAGCTGTAGGTGTTGTAGTTGTTCTGTAACATGACCGTTATGGTATCACCCACTTGTAGGTCCGTTTCAATCTTCCCATACAGCTTCCTAAATGTTGGCAAAGCCGCGGTTCGCATCCACACTATGAGGTCTTCTTGCTCACTCAACTATCCAACAGAGAACCCTTACACGTATTAATATCCAATTCCGAAAAGGAATCTAAATAGTTTGCTAATGACGTTTTCTTACCGGTTTAGCAGGATCAAGAGTTCCACCGCCTATAGGCGCTCCTGTCTGAAAATTTTTGGGGAACACATTTTTCCCAAACTTGCTTTCTCTGTCACTCTTCCATGAGATGCCTTTTTTATTCACAGGAAGTTGTTGGCTATTTCTTGAAAAGCGATAAGTATCATTGAACAAACTCCAAGCAACAAGACCACATGGCACAATTGGTTCTCCAGCGACATTATCCTCAGGTGCACAGGTCTTCACATCATGCTCTTCTCTTGGACTTCTTAGTTGTCCATCGTTCCGACTTTTCACATACCTAAACATATAATTAGCCAGTAATGTAACTGATATGACCACAAATTGAGGTAAAATCAACACAATTACAATAACATGTAAGAGAGTTACTAGATTCCAGAGAAAGTAAGAGACAATATCGAGTACTAATTTTGAGTAATAAGGCAAAGTACCGTCTATGATTTTGGTAGAAATTCTCAAGTTGGTAGTATACGTAAACAGGATGCTTCATATTTTTTGTCACCTGAAAAAAAAAGACAGGATTTAGGAAGAACCATACCTAAGAGAACAGCTAATATACATAACCATTGAAGGGCCTAGACTGCAATAGAAAAGGTATTTACCACTATTGTTCTGTTACATATCTTATCTCCAGCGCCCTGTATGTAAGCGACCTTGTTGGATCTAGAAGTAGCTGGAATGCAATCTGTGTCATATCGATCAACAATCTCGACGACCTTGAGGTAAGAATGAAACATGTCCACAATAAACCAAAAAGTCTAAGGTGAATAATAAACAATAAAAAAGACAGAAAAATTCGCCTGATGCACATACTCCCTGAGAAGCAATTAAGCAGATCACTCCTAGGGGAATAAAGACAACACCAGCGACAAGAAATGTCAAAATCACCTGCAAATGGCCATGAACAATAAAAAATCATAAAATGACTAAGAAGCATTATTTTATATATTGTAAGATTGCACTTATGCTTCTAAGAGTGTAATATAACAGTGGTGAAACTTACCCATCTTGGAGTAAGAATTGGCTTGCACGCTGGAAGCTCTTGCTGGGTAAACTTAGAATCTGGTATACAAAATTTGGATGGCAGTTCTTAAGAAGAGAATCTAAAACCACCAAACGATTTGGTTTCTAGAAAAATGATGGTAGAGTTTTCGAACAAAAGATTTCAACAGATGTTACATCACATACAAAACAGCCAAACGTGAGTTCAAATACACCTTTCCAAAATTCAATCATGAAAGTTTTCGTCCAGAACGACTTAAAACACCAAGCTAATGAACCTATCTCGTCTATATAAGAATCTGCATCAAACCTAGAATATACAACAATGCATATCGTGTGATTACAAAGAGATATGTCCTCATGATACGAAACATGCTATATATATTGTGATCAAGGTAAACAACACCATAAACAACGAATCAAGATTCTAATGACTCTCTGCATACATATATTCCCATAATCGATGGCAGAAATTTAAAGACAGTGTAGTGAAAATTCAATCAGTCATTCCAGGAAAAAGCAAAATGAAATTGAACTACATAGATTGTAATAAATTCAACCAAATCAGAAAATTCTTTGAAAATCATAGCCGAAACATAGAAATTTCGAGGGATTGACAGATAAATCACATTTTGGTCGCTTAGAGGTTTTCTTCACAACGGAAGACTCAGCCGATCCGCCGGTTGAAGGTACCGTGGTGGAACTCATTACCAAAGATATTGATGAGAACAAAATCAGAGAAAAATCTCCTCTACATTCAAATTTTCTGGCGATTCTGAGTCGAGAAAAAGTTCTACACGAAATAGAGAGAGAAATGCTAGATTAGGGTTACGAATTTGGGAGAGAGAGAACATCTTCTTCGGGAAGATGGATCGTTTTAGAAGGAAAACTCTGAGAAAGGAAAAAAAGAGGACATGAAAAATGCTGTTAAGCATGCGAGGGAAATATTTTTATTAATTAATAAAATATACAATTGATCGACTACCAAAAAAGAAAAATTCTAACCCTTAATGGGCCATAAATAGAACCTAAAGGCCCAAGAAGTGAGTCCAATAATCTTAATTCGGATTAAATACTAGACCGAGATCAAGATAAAACTATATGGCCTAATCTTAATTCACTTTAATCCCCCCCACGTCTTTCTGGGTCAATGGGCTTATCATGTATGCTGCATCCAAGAAGCTCAAAAAACGAACTTACAAATCATTATGTACTTTATCTTCACTCATACTGTTTTGAAAATCACCCATCATTCAAGTTTCAACTACTCCAATTCAAACATGCTTAATCCTAAAAAATTTTCTAGATAAATGACCGAAAAAATAAGTGTACTTTAGTAATATAGGTAAATGACCAAATCAATTCTTTTAAACCTCTCTGCATGCATCACACCATATATCATATTTCCTGAAACCAGAATGTTACACTAAATCTATTCGAAATATTGTAGCCACATGGATTAGACCGAGATTCAGACTTTTATTTGTCCGCGATCAGTCAGTACGATCAAAAATTTAATTTTTTATTTGTTCGACAGTCTTTACAATTAATTGTTGTATTATTTGTTTTATATTCGTCGACAGCCGCAAAATAATAACCAAAAATTTCAATCATTGCTGAAGAAAACAACAACTAAAACTTTATATGGTTGATTGTGGTAATCGGGTTGCTAAATCAGCAACCAGAAAATAAACAAGTTCTGGTTGCGATCATTAATTGCAATCGCAAATAAACAAGTTCAGGTTACGATCATTGATTGCAATCGCAAATATCAGCAAACAAATAGGACCAAACAAACACGACCTAAAATAAAACAACATGGATCAAACTCATCTAAAATACTGAAGCCACGTGGCAAATTGAAGATGAAAGTGCCACGTGTAAACACAAGTATATAAGTATACAGTCAACTAACCTACCAGTCATTTTTGGCTTTTTAATTTTTAATTATTTTTTGTTTTTTCAATCACTCTTATGCGATGGCGAAGATAAAGATACTTGATTTCGATTAGCTTATCAGCTTCTGATCTTTCTCCTTCTTACTGGTCCTCATTGTCTTGTTCGATTGAATCAACCCAAATTTCGGAAGTGGTGATGGTAGTCGGAGCAGCAGCGCGTGTAGCCATTGGTGGTTGTCGAAAGCTTGTGTCTTTACATTCTTCTCTCCTCGTCTCTTCTCAGTGTCGTCAGGTAAATCTTCTCAATCATTCCTTTTGTATATACTCTAAGATTCAGCAAAATGATTTCATTCGATTGATGATAGAATTAGAACAATAGATATCTGGATTCGCCTTTCTAGTGTCTCTTGATCTCTTTGTCTCATGCAGGGGGATCATTAGAAATGGATAAATGGGTATTGTGTTACCAAAGATACATGAGCTCTGTGTTGCTAAAAGCTTATTTTAGGAGAATATGAGGAGTTTTCTGTAACTTGTGATTATACTTTATGTTATTCATCAATTGGATTGATTGCTAGATGAGTATGGACGCACAAAGCATTTCTGAAAAGCTTAGAAACTCTGGTCTATTACGAACACAAGGTCTAATAGGAGGGAAGTGGATTGATTCGTATGATAAGACCACAATCAAGGTCATTACATCTCTGTCTCTTACTTTCTATTGATTTAAATTTGGTCTTCTGAAGATTTTGTTTGTAATGCTTTCTGTTGTCATCATATATTCTTCTTGACAGGTTAACAATCCAGCAACCGGTGAAATTTTAGCTGATGTTGCACGTATGGGAGCAAAAGAAACAGATGATGCTATTGCATCTTCTTACGAAGCATTTACCTGTATGTCACATAAGGCTTCTCTTCTTAATTACTTGAGCTTCTTTGTTTTTGAGCTTTTCTTAGTTATATACCTGACCTACTCTGTCTTTACTTGAGCTTTTTGAGCTTCACTTGAGCTTTTTCCTTCTTGAGTAAACGCAAATTGTTTGAATGGTCACTTCTATTCACACTGAACAATGTGCTGGTGGGGAGATAAATAACTTATTTCCTGTAACACTTTTACATGTTATCTCATTTAGCTTGGAGCAAATTGACTGCTGGAGAGAGAAGTAAAATACTACGGAAATGGTACATATTTTTATCTTGTAGCAATGCATACTCATTTCCTTTTTAAATGTGGTACAAAATATAGTATCAAAGCTTTTAGAAAAATTACTGCTCCCTAAAAAGATACATGTAGAGATGGACATTTTCTGGTATCTTGATTGAAGCTTCTGCACTTTGCTGGAATGGAAGGTTCTGATCCACTTCGTTTCTCCAAACATAGGTATGACCTCCTGATTGCACACAAGGAAGAACTCGGACAACTTATAACTTTGGAGCAAGGAAAGCCGCTAAAGGAGGCCATAGGAGAGGTGGATTATACGAGAACATCGAATGTGCTGTTTGGGCTTGTCTCAAGTGTTACAATCACTTCTATATATGATTCTGTAATTTAGTTTACAGGTCGCATATGGAGCAAGTTTTATTGAGTACTATGCGGAGGAGGCAAAACGTGTATACGGTGATATCATTCCTCCTAATTTGTCTGATCGCCGATTGTTGGTTCTAAAACAGGTTTGTCCATTCATGCTTCTAGAATTTATATATGCAGCTTTTATTTATCTGTGACATAATTCTGTACCCTTAGCTCATTTTTGAGGTGTGTAATTGGATATGTTATAGTTGAATAGTTGCCAGGTTATCTGTGCTTCGAAAACCTCTGACTTTGCTTTGCATTTCCATCACCTTCTCAAGAATATTTTTTGTGAAAATATTCCAAGTCTTGTAGCAATGCTACATGAGAACTTAGAGAACCATAATCTTGCTTTGCGAATTCCATTTTATATATGGATATTCCTCGTATACTTTACTTTTTTCCGTATCATATGGGTGTATTTATAATAAGCAGGTGTTTACTTTACACCTCAATTGCTTGACTCTCTTGATTGTCTTTGCAGCCTATTGGTGTTGTTGGCGCAATTACCCCTTGGAACTTCCCTTTAGCCATGATTACTCGGAAGGTCTTACTTGTTTTACCATTATAATCTACCTTATTTTTTTCTGCAAATAGCCTGTCTAATATACTTGCCCAGTAGATTATGTAGAATTTTTTCTCATTAAGTTTGAAGTGGGTTATTTGATGATATTCCAGGTTGGCCCTGCTCTTGCTTCTGGATGCACGATAGTTGTTAAACCATCTGAACTTACGCCCCTAACAGCACTTGCTGCGGCTGAACTTGCACTTCAAGCTGGCGTACCTCCGGTAATTTATCATTTTGGGACTATATAACCCACCATCGTCTCTGATCTCATCAAGTTTGATTTCGTCATGTCTGAGAGATGCCCTTATAATTTGTATAGTTTGAACACATAGTCTTTCCGTTTTAACAAGTGATCTGATCTGATCCGCCCATCTCCAAGCGTTTGTATTGTCATCAATGTGGCTATTAATCTGATGTATGACCCATTGATATATGACTATGTGGCTTGGAAGCTAGATTCTTCATTCACGTTTCTTGTGTGCTAACGAACTTTCTGGGCAGACCTTCTTTTGGGGGTTTCACTATTATCTTTTTGTATTTGTAACCTTTCATGATACGTTTGCATGTTTCTTTGATAGGGTGCACTTAATGTGGTCATGGGAAATGCTCCTGAAATCGGGGATGCTTTGCTTTCGAGTCCTCAGGTTTCCCCAGTCATCTTTGTGTACTTTCTGTTATCTGAGTGAGTGATACATGATAGGTAACCTTATCATTTGACTGTTTTTGTTTCTCGTGCTACTCAGGTGAGAAAAATCACGTTCACAGGATCAACAGCAGTTGGGAAGAAATTGATGGCAGCTGCTGCACCTACTGTCAAGAAGGTAAGCTTAAGCAACAATTTCATGATACGTGAAAGTATTTTCCAAATCAAGTATCACTTATTACCTTCTTTTTTCTTGGTGTAGGTTTCTCTAGAACTTGGCGGCAATGCACCCTCCATAGTATTTGATGATGCAGACCTTGATGTAGCAGTTAAAGGAACAGTAAGTGTAGTCATGATTGCCAAGGCGTTGCTTTATCCAAAAAAATTCAAAAACACTTATCAATCTGGAGAAATTACTTGGAATTGACATTTTTACATTCTTTATCATACAATATGTATATATATTCTTACTGCATATCTAGTACATGCGTCAATGCTCCACCTATCTGTGCTCTTAGTTTCAAGCTTAATTTTCTTACTTGTATCTTCTGCAAATGCCCCCAAGAAACACACATTTTTTGTGGTGCACATGGGGATCGTCAATACCCTAAAACATTTGATCTGTGATTGCAGCTTGCTGCAAAATTTAGGAATAGTGGTCAGACATGTGTTTGTGCAAACAGAGTACTTGTGCAAGATGGTAAGAATTGGATACTCTAGGCACACAACCTTCTGAACATAGCATCTAGTACTAATTTTATATTTTATATATATATTCTACAGGTATCTATGATAAATTTGCTGAGGCCTTTTCTGAAGCAGTTCAAAAATTAGAAGTAGGGGATGGCTTTAAGGAAGGGACAACCCAGGTATGTGATGTTATATCCTTGATGATTCAGGGGTTCAGAAAATATAATAACTTAGGCACATCAACCTTCTTACAGGGTCCACTTATAAACGATGCAGCAATACAAAAGGTATATTAATAATCTAATTTCTGCTTGCTTCTTTTCATACACATCAATGATCTTTAATGGCACTAATGTTAATAGTTTTGCTACATAATTGCAGGTGGAGTCATTTGTACAAGAGGCTGTTTCCAAGGTTTGTTCATAGTTTCTACTTGTATGTTATTCAGCAAGAAACAATTGTTATATTACCCCAATACATACTAATAAGAAGTTATCTTAAGAATTGTTGTCTTCTTCTTAAAGGGAGCCAAAATCCTTCTCGGTGGCAAGAGACACAGTCTAGGGATGACTTTCTATGAGCCAACTGTTATCCGTGATGTTTCAAACGACATGCTTATGTCTAAGTGAGTCACATAATTGCAGTTGTATAGCTTTAAGTATCACTAAAGAATGAACTATAAACATCTAGTGTTCCTCGTATTAAGAACTAATTTGCTTTTCTTAGGGAGGAGATTTTTGGACCTGTAGCTCCCCTTATTAGGTTCAAAACCGAAGAAGATGCTATCAGAATCGCTAATGACACAATTGCAGGTTTGTCATTGTGTAATATTATATTAGTAACTTTTTTTTACATGTCTTTGGACAAAAATGATCAAAAAACGTGTTCTCTGTGCAGGACTTGCTGCTTATATATTCACAAACAGTGTCCAAAGATCTTGGCGTGTGTTTGAAGCACTTGAATACGGACTTATAGGGGTGAATGAAGGACTCATATCAACAGAGGCAAGACCATAAATGAGAGAATCAGATTCTCCATAGTATAGTCATACATATATGCTCACATATTTGTATTGCAGGTAGCTCCATTTGGTGGAGTGAAGCAATCTGGTCTTGGAAGAGAAGGATCCAAATATGGAATGGATGAATACCTTGAGGTAACTTAGAACACTCACCTCCCTCTTGTCAAATTGAATCAAATTGATCAGAATATTAGAATGGTCACATGAAGATGTGATAAAGTAGACAAGATTATAGGTAGTTAAAGTTTTACACTCTCATGTGATAGCTCCCAAACTTATTGCACAGAGACTATCAATGAGAACTGTCTAGTAAATCCTTTTAAGCACAAAGTTTGTAATTTACTTAAGTTTTGGCTCTATGGCTTTAATGCAGATGAAATATGTATGCTTGGGAGATATGAACAGACACTGATTTGGTTTGTGAGTTCTTCTCATCCACTCATTCTAATAAAAGCTCAGTCTTTGGGTTTTCTTTGTTACTATAAAACATAATAAGACTTTGGAGGTTACTTGTCTGTTTCAGACCAATGTTTCAAGCAATGTTTTTGGATAATAATTTGGGGTTTTTATGTTATTTATCTTTTGCCTTTATGTGACATTTGTGTAATATATCTTACTTTGGGATAAAATAAATAAAATGCTTTTTTTTCCTTACACTAATCAGTAATTCTTGTAAGTCAGTATTATTAGTTAATTTTTTTTTTTCATCAGAATCTTAATATATTCAACACTTATGTAGCATCCAATCAATTCAAAGTTAGTGCTATATATGAAATTATATCTAATTATTTAGGATTCAAGATAGTGTGAGACTACATGGTCATAAGCCAAACTTGGGAATTTATTTTTCCTTTATTGTTTATTTTTTCTTTGGGAAAAAGATAAGAAGGTTGGAAGGAATATTTTCATATCGAAGAAGAAATTCCAAAGCATAATTTTAAAAAGATGCTTGAAGTTCAAGCAACTGTGGCCTCCATTTTTTTATAAGCCGACTTACTTTATATTGTCATTAATTTATCTTTTTCTAAGTTCTTAATTAGTATGCTTCAACAACAATTAGGTAAAAGTTAAACATTAGCTTTACTTGGTTTTTAATAAACAAAAACAAAAACTAAACTTTGCTTTGTTTTCATACAAAACAAAGTAAAATTTCTATTTAAATGATAATTAAAAAAAACCCTTAACTAATTCAAAAAATTAGAAACTGTTGAAGGATTTGCTACAAAAAATCTGACAGTTAGATTTGTAAGACATGATGTATATAACTCAAGTTTCTAGATCTTATATTTATCTGGTAAGACTACGAAATTTTCTGAAATCAAAATCTGATGAAAAAATTTGTATATATATAGATATTTAGTTATTTTAATTAATTATTTTTGCTGATGTAGAAATAATATATGTAACTAATTGTGAGAATATTTACAAAAATAACATGATAATATTAAAAATATTATAAAACTCTAAACTGAGATCAAAAGTAATATAAAACTCTAAACATAATATAAAACTCTAAATGCATGTAACTAAAAATGTAAATGTGGGTGGCTAAGATTATATGGTTAGCATCTTTCGCGGGAGTTCTATTTTCATTTTTTATAATATTGTTGGCGCAATAAGAATCTATCTTTATTCATCAAAGAAGAGAAGAATTGATTCCAATTCTCATGCAATTTGAACTTTGATTTATTGTATAAATTTGATAAAGTGTACACTATTTCTTTATTTTATTAATATCCTAGCCAAATTTGTGGGCGATCGATAATTAATGTATTATACAATCAATTCGTTCAGGGAATCCCTTATATGTGATAAATATACACACAAAATAACCTATCCTTTGGCATTTGCGTGTCAGCTCTGCTATTTTTTTCACTCAATTATAATCACATTTAGGTCATGTAATATTGTTAAGAGTTTGTAATTTTGGCGGTTATCGATCCAACTATTAAAAAAAAAATAGTATATTTTTCTAATTTAATTAACTAATAAATATCTGAAAATATATTACCATGAATCGCTGCACAATCGTCAGTCCTACAAAAGCCAAAAAGGTTAATAGCCCCAACAAGCTTTAACAAATAAATAAGATTGATAAATAGAGAAAAGAGGAAAAACATATGGTAAAATTAAATAAAGAATAAAAGAACTTTAATAAGTATAATTGAGGTCCCCAACAGTAACACTATCTTTACACATTGATGCATAATTCTCCACATATTACTAAACCATTTATACATCTATAGCTTAAAGTTTTTGTTCCATATTCTATGTAATTTTTTTCTTTACAAGCAATCATTTTTCGTTTTCATCTGAAATTCGTCTGGAAAAATCATTCTTAGCAATTTAGATTTCTTCACTAATTACTCCAATGTATGTCTAATTTGTATTAATTATCAATAGAACAACAGAAAATTACTCATTTTATATCGAATAAAGAAAAAAAAACTAGTCATTTGTTGAAAGGTTAATAAAAATTTAGATTAAAAATATATATCTTCATATGAATTGAAAACAAATGGACTAAAGAGGAAAATGATATAAAACATGTTGTATATATGTTTAAATTAATTTATGGTTAGTTAAATTTTTATTCTTTGGTAATATTATGCTCTCTTTTTGTGTGTGTTTGTGCATATCAATATCAGCCATATTCATTGACTTATTCTTATTCTATGTAAATATGCCATGGGACCTCCACTCTAAATATTAGGTTGACAATTTACATTTATGTATATATATTCATTAAATAAAACCAAAAACATAATTATACAATCAATAAGCTAATAATATGATTAGTGCAATTTCTTGTAATCAAAATAGCTGAGCATATATATATTTAGTTTTTTTTTGTATGTAGAGACAGATAATAATTTTATAAGTAAGGTAGTTTATTAGATATCGTTCAATATTGGATGAAACTATAACTCGATTTTCATCAGCCATATATAGCCTAATTAATCTTTTTTTTAATCCATTTTAAAGTGATTTAAGTGACACATGTTTTTATTACATAAAGCATGACACTTATTAATATTGACTAAAATTTGAACTAAATAAATAAACTTAACAATTGATTCTCAAATTTAAATGAATATTTCAACCATGATATCGGAAAGTGAGTTTGGTCAAGTATATTTAATGTTCACATCTGCGGTCACTCTGACCAGAATTTGATTTCACACATAATCTCGTATGATAGGATTAAAAGTATGAGTTATAGATCGGGTCTTAGCGATGCAATTGTTTAAAAAGAATACTATGATATATATTACCACCATGATATTTTTTCTTTATAACATCCACATATCGGCTTTGGATTTTTGTGAGTTATTATGAATTTTGCTTCCAAAACAAACAGTGAATTAACTTATAACGAACTCATCATTACTTGGAATTGTATAGATTCAGCTAATAATTAGCCAGAAAGGTTAACCCTACCATATATTGTCGAATTTTTGGTTTAAGACATACAATATATACTCTATAAGTCTAGTATACGTCTATGTATCCTCGTGCGGTCTTAGTTGAATAGAATATATAAAAGTTTAATACATATTCACCTTTGAAAATATCCTCGTATTTATATCATTTTAGTCGAATTTATTTGAACAAAAAAGAGTATTATAAATCTCTAGTCATCCAAAAAAACGAATAAAGTCTAGTTCCGTATAATAAAATTATTTCAAAAACGTACTCATATATTAAATATTCGTAGAGATCGAAACAAAAAAGCTAAATACTTCATACATTATACACATACACCTTATATTTTGTAAAAATTATGCATATTTTACTTGCTATTACGAATTCTATCTTTGTTTTTCTGTGTATTGATTACTTAAATTCGTATCAGATTAAAAATACCTTTTCCGAAAATTAAACGAATCAATGAATTGGTTTCATTGTTTTATAGTATTAAAATAATAATAACAACAATTCTGCACTTTACATTTTAATAATTAGAGACAGACATGAATTACTTCATGTATACGTATAATTATCAGAGATTTTAATATTGATTAAAAAAATACAAAAATCAAAGGTATACAAACTGAGAGAAGATAAAGAAGAAAAAAAAACAAATGAAAAAGATAGCGACAGTATCTTTACACAAAGGAACGTCTGTGTACTAGTCTCAGACTTTAATTTTCTTCCTTAGTAACCCATAATATCATTTTTATTAATTTTATAATAATACATTTTTATTTTATTATTTATTTCCAAGAGAGAGAGAAAAAAGCCATCTGATATCTCTTCAAAAACGCATCGTATTCTCTCACATTTTTGCATCACATTCGTTTCTTGAATCACTCTTTTAGTGAGAGAAAGAGAGTAAGAGAGAGAGAGCTAGAGAGAGAGAATGTTCCATGCTAAGAAACCTTCAAGTATGAATGGTTCATATGAAAACAGAGCTATGTGTGTTCAAGGCGATTCAGGCTTAGTTCTTACTACTGATCCTAAACCACGTTTGCGTTGGACCGTCGAACTTCACGAACGTTTCGTTGACGCAGTCGCTCAGCTCGGCGGTCCAGACAGTAAGTTCATTCCGGTCGCAAATTGCGTGTTTTCTTGTTGAACATATCAATTAAATTAGTTTTGTCTTTTTTGTAATGTTTTTTTTTTTTGAATTTGCAGAAGCAACTCCAAAGACGATTATGAGAGTTATGGGTGTGAAGGGACTTACTCTTTACCATCTAAAGAGTCATCTTCAGGTATGTACACAAATTAGGGTTTTTTGTTTGCTTTTGATTTTCTTCTCTCTTTATCTTTTTTTCTTCTTTTTCAACTTAATATTTTATGATTTTAAAATTATATTTGGATCTCTATGTGGGTTCAGAAATTCAGACTTGGAAAGCAGCCGCATAAGGAGTACGGAGATCATTCCACAAAGGAAGGTTCAAGAGGTGACCACTCTTCTTTTCTCTATCAAATTCTAGGGTTTTCAAATTATTCATACTACAATATATATATATATATATATATATGTGTGTGTGTGTATATATGCTTTAATTAATTCTAAAATTTATGTATTTATTGTGTAGCTGCTGCAATGGATATTCAACGCAACGTAGCATCTTCTTCTGGTATGATGAGTCGCAACATGAATGAGTAAGTATATGTTCATCTTCTCGATATTTTATCAATCCTGTTTCAGACGAAATTCAGAAAGTTTAGTGTTTCAGACAGTTTTTTCTCATGTGTTCATCTTCTCACTCGTATCGATTTATTCTCAGGATGCAAATGGAAGTACAAAGAAGGTTGCATGAACAACTTGAGGTATATATTTATCTAACCTCTAGATATTCAATAATAACTTACATATCTTACAAAAATCAATTTATAATAATCTGATTACTATTTAGGTGCAAAGACATTTACAATTGAGGATTGAAGCACAAGGAAAGTACATGCAATCTATATTAGAGAGAGCTTGTCAAACCCTAGCCGGTGAAAACATGGCAGCAGCCACCGCAGCTGCAGCCGCCGGAGGAGGAGGATACAAGGGTAATTTAGGAAGTTCAAGTTTTTCCGCGGCCGTGGGTCCACCTCTTAGTTTCCCGCCATTTCAAGACCTAAACATCTATGGAAATTCTGACCAAGTCCTTGACCATCATAGCTTTCATCATCAGAACATAGAGAACCATTTCACAGCCAACAATGCAGCAGCAGACACTAACATTTACTTGGGGAAGAAGCGACCTAACCCTAATTTTGGTAATGATGTAAGGAAAGGATTAATGATGTGGTCTGATCAAGATCAAGACCAACCAGTTGATGATGAGCATAGGATTCAGATACAAATGGCTACACATGTCTCAACAGATTTGGATTCTTTGTCAGAAATTTACGAAAGGAAATCGGATCATGAAGGGAAATTAATGGAGAGACCATCACCACGAAGATCACCATTGAGTCCTATGATGAACCCTAATGGTGGCTTAATACAAGGAAGGAACTCACCATTTGGGTGATTTAAAATAATTTAATTTTAATACATGCATGAGACAGTGAGAAGGAGAAATATATATTTTGTTCATTGTGAGTTTGACTTAGGGTTTAGAGATGAGACAAAAACCTAAAAAAAACAAAACAAAACATAAAGTTTGTTATATATGTTTATCGGATTATTAGTTTTGCTCGTGTTTTAATTTGTACGGAAACTATTTATTAATGTTATTGTTATAATATTTAGGATCTATTTTGCACTTGTTATTCATTGATTTGCTTATCATACATTGTTTCCTTAAACATAGCCAAATCACATATTCCATATGATTAATTTTTTTATAATCCGGATGGTTCAAATCCAAGTATTATATTACTAAGATCTTAAGTTTTGTTACACCCAAGAAAATCAGATAAAATTTCTTAAATATTATACACAATGTGGTGAGGAAAGTTCGAACTTAGATACTATATTACTGATGTCCTAACTTAGATACCATATTACTGATGTCCTAATTTTCACTACGATTGTGTTGGCATTCTATATGATTTTGCTATTTATTTATCGTCAACATGATTATTTAAGTTTGATTTTCTATTTATTTATTATGACATTATATGTTTCAAAGCGATTTTCTTGTATTATTGCTATTTTCAAATGAATTTAGTTGTTTAAAAAAATCAGCAATTTTTGCCATGCATAAACGTAAGTGTTTGTGTTGATATGAGAATAAATTCTAATAAACATTTGTAGATTGCTCATATTTCAAGGCATAAATGTACGAACAATATATTAAAAGCTAGTGAAGGGCCCTTTGCTTTTTATGATAAGTTAGTTATTTCTATCTCAAGTTAGTTTGTACTTGATGCTTTGTGTATGATTACACTAAAATGGATATCTGCATCGGGAAACTAAATTTACAAACCAAAACATATAATTAAAGTTTTATTTATGGTAAAATAAAAATACATCACAAGTGAATAAAAAAGAAAGAAAGAAGAAACAATGATGATGATCCCCATCAAAGCAAAAGGTTTTTAGGGTTTTGGGAATATTTACGTCACATGCAAACAGCAACAAAAGCTGTAAACTTTGATTCAAATGTTATATAGTCACTTGATTTTGAACGTACAATATATATTGTATAATTTGTATGAATAAGATAATTAATTTGTATGTATAGATTTTTAGCTAGAAGATCCTTTTTGAAAGAAAATAAAAGAAGTTGTCATAAGAGAAACTAACCGACACTAAGTATCTATCTTTCCTTCTCGTAGTTATCTTTCTTCTTTATTCTTTTACTTCTTTTCTGCTTCATATGACCACTAATTAGTACACATATTTATACAAAAAATTGAGGATAAAATCATTCTTAATCAGTCCAATTTACATGATCTTAATTATAACAGATTGTTTTTAGGTGAAATTGCAGCATTTCTCACTAGAGTTCGATTTCAGTGAGTTGTATTGTCTTACGTAATACAGTTTAGAGTTTTGTTATGTATCAAACCATATCGATGTAATAGTTAATTAAAAATAACAAATTCATTAATTATATAAACATTTGTCATTATGATAGCAGAGAAAAACGTCTTTTCATCTAGATTTAGGAAGTCGTGTTTGCCTCCGATGACTTTTTTTGATAAATATGTTAATTATATTACTAAATGGAATTAGAGAATTTTACAAAATATTAGAGTGTTGTTAGCAATATACATCTAGAATAATCTAAAATCCTAATAAAAACTCGAGTACTAATCGATTCAATTTTGTGAGTCATTTGACTATAAATCAGGTCATATCATTCTAATTATATTGGAAAAAAACAGTTTTTTAATCGAAAACCCTTTACTAGAAAACAGAGTTTAGAAATTAAATGCAAAGAACAAAAAAAAGCTCATATATTATGTTCTTTAAGTATTTAATGTTCAACTTTATTTGTTAATTGCATGTAGAGAGAGAGTATAAAGATCTGGTCATAGTAGAGACTGCAAGTTGGCAAAATGTGTAAAAGAGAAAGGTCTCTAACTCACTCTCTCACACTGTCTCTCTCTCGAAAAGCTGAGAAAAACAAAAGGCAGAAAAAAGAGAAGTGAAGGAGAAGGAGAAGAAGAAGAAGCATTTATAGAGTTATGAACGCACTCCCACGTAAATGTCTCCACTTCTCGAGGAAGCTTCTCTTCTCCTTTTTCTTAACACAGCCCACACTTTTATTTCCTCTCTCTTCATTTTTTTTTTTGTCTGTTTAACTCAGATTTTTGTAAAACAACTACATGGGTATTTTATATAAAATATCACATAATAATTTATGTGATATCAAGAAAAATGAATTATGGACTTTATGGAGTTGTGTAGTCTCACGTGATATGAGATATATATATATATATATATTTTTTGAAATTATTTTAATATTTCTATATTATAATTATATAATTATAATTATATAATGGTGTAATTGATATGAATAAATAATAGAGTTAAATAAGAAAAATAAATCAAATCTTACCTCGCGCATAAGATTAGATTATCTACTCAAAATTACTCTTTTGTAGAATGTTGCCTCCACTCTCAGAGCTCAATTAATAGATTATCTTTGGTTAACAAGGAAAAAAAAACTAAACTTTTGTTAAAAATGTAGAACATCATATATCATAGCAACATGAGTTATATTGAGACAGAGAGAATTGTTATTAAATAAGTATTATATCATCTAAACTAGAAGGTCTGGACACAAAAAGAAATTGTAACAATTGAAAGCTTGTCATTGCAAAAAAAAAAAAAAAAAAAACTCNAAAGCTTGTCATTGAAAAAAAAAAAAAAAAAAAAACTCACACACACACAAAATACTAGTTATATGGTTCAATAATCAATGTCAATTGTGAATATGCATTACATATAAATTGGATCTAAAATGACAATGATGCATATGTAATGAATATTCAATCACAAAAAATCACACCAACCACAAGTTAAACTATTACAACTATTCAGTATTTTTAAATATATTAATCCATCTCACTGCGTTAATTACTTTTTCAACATATCTCACATGCATAAACGTGCATGAGATCGTAGCTTTACTTAAATATCATAATTCTAAATATTATAATATTAATTGAAATGAAAGTGAATGTTTGTACGCATATCATAAGGTAATTATTATGGTTGTTAAGCAAACTAAAGTACTTATAATAAGAAATAAATAAAATAAAGTAGAAAAAAGAAAGAAAGTAACGGTCTCATGGATAGATGGTCTATGCACATACTTCCATGCAAATCTTAAAATACAATCATATGTAGGCACCTCATTACCATCAATACCTTGGATTCCATTTTCTTCTTCAATTGTTTTTATCTTTTAATAATATGTTTCTTTTTGATAATATGTTTCTTTTGGTATATCTTGATGTTGAATGCTCTCTTCTTAACAAAAGACATTCCTCAAGGATCACTTCTATCCTTTCTTTCTCTATAATGATTTTCGAGATTTTCTTGTTAGGAGTTAGATCGATAAATCTCAATTCATATTCTAGATCTACCTCTTAAACTTTAAACTATATCATATAGGGATATGTAGACTCCATGAAATCGAATTCTAGTGGAAACAATAGCAGATTGTAAATAAAAACCGCATGATCAAAGACACATGATTTTTGATTGTATGATATTTGATTAATAAGTAAAATTTGAAATTTATATATTTTGATGATGAAAAAAAGAACAGATAGTTTGTAAAATTTATATGTTGTCAAGAAGCCCATTTGTATCAATTTTGTTTAGGCTGAGGAATGATACTATGTATCATAGTAGATACTATTCACTTACCGGGCTTCAGACGATGCCCAATTTAAACGTAAACCCTATTTTAATGGGCCTACTGAAAGAATTTGACTTTAACTGCCGGTTTACTTTAAACTCTCCTTAAACCCTTAATAAAACAATAATTTGTCCTAATCCTCTAAACTTAAGCTTAAACTTATGTTTATGTATCAAAATTATAGAATATATAACGTGAAACCTTAAAAACTATATAGATCTTCTCATCTTTCGTTTGGTCTTTATTCAATGGGAGAGAAAGAGCACACAAGTGGCTCAATTCACATGATTGTGGCAAAGAAGCAAAATCTGATTGTGGCAAAGACATGGGCCACATCAACAATCTTCATATCCGTCCATTATCTTCATTGGTGCTACTTGTTGAAGATGGATCTCAGATCCTTCTCTTCAGCCCACAATCCGTAAACGGGCTGAAGTCTACTAAGTATTTTATCTTGGCAATACGGTGAAATGTCTGAGATAATGTCCTTTATCATAATGTCATTTTCATCATTAGATCATTTCGGCAACTCATCCCATCTCAAAACAAAGATATTTGGCCGACACGCTACTGAAAAATAAATATGGAAATATTCCATAATCATAACAGAATATTTTCGAAAATTTCACAAGATCTTACAAACAATGTAATATTTCTTGTTTTTAATTTATTTGTAACAGTCTCTATACATTAACAGAGAAGGAGGTATCCACAAAAAAACCCAACCTCTTAGAATTTGCACACAAGCAATAGCCGTCACTTTGAGGAAGTTCACCGGTTTAACCATCCATTTTATCACACTTCTCACTATAGCTTCACCTTCGTTGTTATTTGATCCGACTCCTTTCAATGGTTCCGTCTCACCCAAGCAAGTCTTTCCCGGTTTACATCATTCACTCCCACTTCATTAAAGTAACGAAAAGATTATTAACAACAAAGCTAATCTTGTTAATTACCAAGGTTCAAAGTCCCTAGAAACTTTAACTACCATTTCCCGGCCAAGATGGTTAATGGTGAGTCACTCACTTGTAAGTTGTATGTAACACATCAAAGCTTTATAAATACTAAATTGGCATAATTATAAAAATTATGCTAAATTCGTATATTGCTTTTGGTAATTATACCCGTAGAATATTGTCATTTTGTCGGTTACGTGTGAATTGTACTTGTTTTCAATTTTTGTTGTTAATGGGAAGTATATGAGCCAAATTTCAACTAATTATTAGAGAACAATATCGATAATTAGTACTAGAGAACTGTTCTATATTAAAGTGGGCGGCGAGTTTTCATCTACCGCCTAAAACATATACTTGGTATCTAAGCAATTTTAGACGGTTCAAATAATATATTTTATAGATTATAATTATATATCATAATAATTTATATGTTGACAAAAGAAAATTTTTTATGATCAAAAATATTTTTTAAAAATTTTAAAAATAATTAGCTGCCTAAATCGCCTAATTTTTGTCTAAATCACTTAATTACTTTTTAATCTGTCTAATCACATTATCTACATATTTTGATCCTTGTCATGTGTTGAATTAATACAAAAAATATTTCTAAAATCAACTGGAAATAGTGAGATAGAAATTTGGAGTCTATTACTCTTAAGACAAATCGCCTCATGTTCTTGTGTTTTAAAAAAGAAACTTTCTTCTTATTTTCCGGTGAATTCTTATCTCTCCTCTTATTCCTTCACTTCTCCTTTGTATATAGCACTTGGGTACCAGATTAAAAGGCTCTTGGTAGGACAGAGCTTGTTTTAGAAGTAATTTCCCATTTAGTTTAAGGAAACACAACTTGCAATTTAAAATGAATAGTTCAAATTTTGTACGAATAATTGTTACTTTACATTTATAATTGCATCTAATAGTACAATATTATTGATACAAATGCGTTTGATTAAATTGATAATTATAAGTATCTTACTTATTTTAAAACGATGAAATCTGAAAATTTATTTAAGAATAATAGAATGTCAACACTTATATCTATAAAAAATTCATTATGATATTTTAACTTATATGATAAGATAATATAAGAAATCAATCATTGTTTTTTGTTAAAGAGAAATCAATCATTATTAATTCTTTTAAATATCTAACATTTAAGAAAAGAGAAATATTTACAATATATATATATATATATAGTATTTCATGTTTTTATACTTTGATTTAAATTATCATTCACATAATAAATTTTGAACACAACCTAAGAGCTAATTTCTTTTTGATTATCAAATAAATATGATTATATAATAACTGAAACATTGTATGACAAAAAGATTAATACAACCACAATAATGGTTTTAATAAAAAGATTAAATTTTAAAAAGTTAAAAAAACGACATATATTTTATAGTTATAATCAAATACTAAAAAGTAAATTGTGGTCTACTAAATGGATGTATTCTTTTAAAAATATTATATCTATATATAAATAAAGAAACATAATAAACATCTTTTAGAAATAAAATTATTACCTTGAAAACATATGTAAAAAACAATGAAAAGAGTTAAAATTATTTAAAATATTGTTAACTTTAAGTTGAAATACATTACGATTCTAACTTATATTATTACATATACACAAATTAAATAATGCAAAAAGAAACATCACGATTCTAAACTAAGATTAACAAAGAACAGAACAGAGATCAATACAAAAAGAAACATCACGGTTCAAACAGAAGCTAGAAGAAGAAGAGGAAATGGATTTCAAAATTAAAAAAAAAAAAAAATTCAAACAACTATTCAAAGTTATCTGAGCAGGAGCAAGGGGTAGCTTATATATGAATCTTATACTTAAAATTCACATTTTATAAAAATGTGATACCCATGGAGTAATATAATTTTTTATTTGATATCTATTCACATTGCTGAATAGATACACTAGAGAAGTGGTAGCTTATATATGGAATTTGATGTGTGAGTGCCTTTAAAGAATTAAGAGATCTTAAGAATCTTAATGCTCCATTCTAACCTTGGAAATTTCCCGTTTCAGTTTTAGGATATTCTTTGTAACAATTGTATCATCACTGCTTAAGATTTGTGTTTTATGTCGCAGCCAACAAACTACCTAGGTATCTTTCAAGTTACGGTGTATGGTTCTTTCCTACCAAGGCATATTTTCTACCGTCTACATGCGGTGTGTGCATATTTACTTGTTTGTTGCTCTCTGTGTTCTTTTGGGCTGGTCTTCTTTCCATGTCATACTAGCAGACCAGGTTTCAGTTGTAGTAGCATTGCTAAAACTCAAAAGGTCATCAAAGGTGATAAAGCTTTCCTTTAGTCATTATATATTTTGATCAGTGTGTATAATAGTTTAATCAGGATGATATTTGGATATAGGTTGTTTTCTACTGTCATTTCCCGGATCTCTTGCTAGCTAAGCATACAACTGCGCTTAGGCAGATGTATCGGAAACCCATTGACTTCACAAACCACAGGTTTGGTTTCATTTTATTAACTCTCCATCTTTTGCTGTTTGTAATTTCACTTCTAGTTTTCATTTTCTCTTCACTTCTAGATATCACTTGTGGTATCTTAGGGATGGCTGATATGATCCTTGTTAACAGTAACTTCACAGAATCAACATTTGCCAACACATTTTCAGCCAGAACAAGTACATAAAACATTTTGAACCAAAAAAATAGCAGAAGAGACCAAGCTCTTTAAGTTTATTTTTCCCCTTGACAAGCTAACCCATATAACAGGTTAAGTATCCTAGCTACAGTTGGGATAAAAATAGAACTATATTTAATTGTCATGCTCACCACCCACTGGCAATAAAGCTTGAGAAAATAATTTTATACTCACTTCGAAGGATATAGTCTTTCACCAAATTGCATGCCATTAGATAGAGCTCATTTGAATGACCAAGTTCCATTGCAGCAGTCAAATGTACACTTGAGATGAAAGGGATCTTTCTCAAGGAGCCTGTCAATTTAGATCAAGATAGTTTCATATTGCTCAAAATTTAGTATCAGCAGTTATATACAACTTACGCAGATGTTAGTTCAAAACACTTCTGATATTCACAGCATTGATAGTAGTACTCAGCTTTACAGGCCAACAGATCAGTATTATTAACCAATGTACTGTTCGTAGATGAGCCAGAGACACACTGCCACTAGTTTCAATCTCAAGCTCTTTTTGAATTTAGCTTCTACTGTGCTCTCGTTATCATACTGAACATGAATAAGCAGTAAGTACCACGAAGAAAGAGAAAAGATGCTTACAAATAGAAATGAGGAGAATAGAGAATCACAAAGCAAATTTCAAATACCAATGCCACATAACTATTAAAACATATCGAATCAACACTTTACAACACAGAAACATTTACCTTCTTTATCAAGCATGAATAATGAAGAGAGCCATCCGTCTTCTGGACTGAATTGTAGGGAAGAAAGCAAATTTGCTTCTGAATTTTACGTTCTAGATCATGTACCAAGAAACAAACAAAACAATAAAACAAAGAGCAACATAAAAGCTTTAAATATTACTCACCTTCTTGAGATGTAAGCATATGACTTTCAAAAAGGCAATCCAAAGCCTAAAAGGTCAGATTACAGAATATGGAAAAGTTTTCCTTCTGTTTTTTCTACTATATACAGTAATGAATAGAATTTATCTTCCCACATAACCATATTAGCTCAGTAACTTCCCATGGTCACTAGAAATAACGTGCAGCAATTGACTAAGGAGCTAGAAGTACCTCATAGCACAGAGGATCAGCCTTGATAACAGCTTTATTCCTATAATCGCAACCAAGAAATATGAGTTAGACAGAGATAATTACAGATAAAGTTCAAGATTCTCAAACATCAATCAATCATAATAGATGAACCGGCCAAAGATTTGGCCGGCAACTTAAACGACGATTAAACTCTCAGAAGATTTTGATCTACTCTTCCGTGATTGATTGCTTATTCGCTCATTTGAAGGTACAGTTTTGTGAAGATTTACTCGTTTTATTTATCCGACTGTATTTGGAAAATTTTAAGCTGGTTTACTTTGGGAATCTCGAATTTGGTCTTGTCAGTTTTATACTCAATAAGTTTGATACACAATAATACGGGACCTATACTGAGACCACCTCCATCCATAATAAGTCTCTTGTTTTGAGCTAATCATAAAAAACTAATGTTTTAATGTAATATATTTTTCTAATTAAATTTTAACTAAAAAAAAAAGAAATAGACCAATAATAGAATGCCACATATTTAATAGACTCATCTTATAATCTCCTAAGTCTCTTGTTTAAAAGACTCATCTCTTTCTCTTACTTTCATTCTCATTACTTTTTATTTTTTTATTTTTAAGAGACTCTTCTAAGAATCTCCATTGGAGGTAGTCTGATACTCTTAATTACTTGAAATTCATGTACTATTTCGATGATTGGTAGTTTTCTTGAGTGAATATCTCTTCGATTGCTTTGACTGTTTGCTTTTGAAATTGTAAAAAGAACAACCCTATGTTGTTGACATCCGAAAAGTCACTCGAACAACCCCAAATCAACAGTGAAAACCAAAAAGTCAACCGAACAACCCTGTATTATTTACATTTTCTCTTAGAACCTCTTGCAGTTCCACTTTCTTTGATTGGCCCGTGACCTTTTGTTCTTGAACACTCTAATGCTCTCATCACTCTCGACCCACATAGCTCAAGTGGAATGGACAGGGCCAGCGCCACCAAAGCCGCGAGGACCAGCTACCCCACCGCCGTGAGGGTGAGGGCCACCACCAACCTAAAGGAAGTATCAGACATAAAGATAAAGATT
Organism: Lepidium africanum; assembly: GCA_900406405.1. NCBI lineage: Eukaryota > Viridiplantae > Streptophyta > Magnoliopsida > Brassicales > Brassicaceae > Lepidium > Lepidium africanum. Next base: position 80,354 of record OVAX01000218.1, on the reverse strand, counting down.
AAAAGAGGAGGACAAATCAATACCAAAAAAAGAGAGCTAGAAGAAGACCAAAACCTAAACCCGAGGAATGACATGAGAAGCAGCATCAGGAGGAATGACATGAACAGCAGCAAGAGGAATGACATGACCAGTAGCGAGAGGAATGATAACTTGCAAGAAAAAAGGAATCAGAGACTAGTAAACAACAAGAAAAACAATATTGAATAATCAAACAACAAAAACAAAAGAGACCTGAGCAGTAACATAAACTGACATTAAATACACAAAAGAACTATAAACTAACATTAACATTAAATATACAAACGAACTATAAACTAACAAAGAACAAAGACCTAAGAATCACTACTGAACAAAGAACTATAAACTAACATTAAATATACAAAAGAACTANAACTATAAACTATAAATATAAACTAACAAAGAACTATAAACCAATAAATCACTAATGAACTATAAACTAACAAAAAACTATAAACTATAAATATACAAAACCTAAGAATAACGATATTGTATAACGTTAACAGAAACTAACATTAAACAAAATTCAAACAACTACAACTTATCGTAAATTAATGGAAACATCAATTTTGAAAAGGTTTGGAGTATTTTGTATAATTTTCTCTTTTATAAATTGTTTGGACAAAATATGTACGAACAGATTCTTAGGTTTTCACATATTAAAAAAATATTTCTGTCTCATCGTAAAAGGAAAAAAAAA